>PVJS01000392.1:0-134246 GCA_004027185.1 Glis glis
CATTAATATGCGCAACCTAAGGAGTAGTAGGGTCACACAAGGGACTCTGGTTGATAATGGAGAACCCTCAACAGAACAAGGGAAGTGGTACAAGGGAAGGGGGAGGGCAAGAAAGAAGGGAATCAATGGAATTACTATCATAAATAACATGTACATGTGAAAATATACCAACATCATTCTTGGTACTTCATACGGGTGGAGGGAGGCGGGGGGGCACCAAGAGCTGTGTGCATATATGTTAACATCAAATAGATATTCATTGCAATGTAAGACTCCAATGCACCAATAAAAGCACGTTAAAAAAATAAAATACATAGAAGATAGACGCTAATTCTTTTATGACTTTTTCTGGCAAGCATAGTGCCTGACACTTGGTAGGAACTTAACCACTGTGGAAGGGGTGAACAATCACTATTAACTAATTAATAGTCAGTGTAATATCTGTACCCATTGGCATATGTTCCAGTCTTTGCTTCCCCCAGCAAGATAAGTGACTTTTTTAATATTGCAGTCTGTGGTTCTATGGGGTGGAGGGTGTGTGTTAGTCAGCTTTCCATCACTGTGTCCAAAATACCTGACAAGGACAACTTAGAGGAGGAAAGATTTATTTTGGCTCACGATTTCAGAGGACTCAGTCCATGGTCAGCTGGCTCCAAGGGTGTGGCCAAGGAAAGCTGCTCAGCTCATGGCAGCCAGGAAGCAGAGAGATGAGGAGAAGATAAACTCTTGCAGGACACACCCCTAGGGACCTACTTCCTCCAAATAGCCACCACCTCCAGTGGTCCACTCAGCTACCCAGCACTGCTGATGAGGTCAGAGCCCTCAAGTCCAGCCGTTGCACAAAAGCCCCACCTCTGAACCTTTCTGTACCGGGCACCATGCTTTCAGTGCCTGAGCTTTTGGGGCAATTCCACATCCAAACCCTCACTGGAGGTAGGATTAGAGTCGTTTTTGAGGACTTGGAATTTCAGAGCTGCTAAGGAGTATGTAAATGCTTTTAGAAGTCCTCTGGTCCAGCGCAGAATTTTCAACAGCTCTTCATTCATTGGAAGGGGGGGTCACCTTTTAATGCTAATTTATAACCTTACCATAAAAATATGAAAGTCAGAGTATCTTTCTCTAACTTCAGTAAACCAATGATTACTCTCTGGTTTCTACTAGCCATATACATACAGCATGGATATGGATAGATGTGCATAATAAAAAGGTAGTTAGAGTTAATTAGCATTTGGTCCATTGATATGTGTTTATGGCTTTGGTGAGCTTATGTCACACTTGCAATAACTCATAACCAATAATTTTGTGTTAGTGTTAATTAGGTATTTTCAGAATAATTAACAGAAGTGGGACCTGTTATTGCCCTTCCCCCACAATCTCCTTATATGTAGAATCATTGATGAGCTGAGCGAATTTCAAATGCTATTACTTTTACTTTTACTTCAATCCTTATATTTAAGGGTTCCATGCATACAACATTTGGTTTCCTTTTTGCATATTGAAATGTTTCTAGCAATTGAAAAAAACTAAGTTTGCTACCTTGTATTTTTAAGACCCCTTTTCAGTAGGCTTTATTTTTCTGACATAGGACCTCCCCACTGAAGATAAAATAACATGTTCCTTCAGTACACTCTCTTTCTAGTGTGCAAGAGTGTCGGTGTTCCATCAGTTGTCTTGCAGCGTACTCCAGGGTATTCACTTAATAATAAGAAACCGTGAATTGCTCTATTCCATTTCCAGTGTTTCTTGTTACACACTTCTGTATATAGTACATTGGATTTATGACACATCAAGAATCGAAGAAAAGAGAAATAATTCCTTTCAACATTAAAAACTAGCTTGTTAGCGAGCTTTTCAGAGTGGGCTGACGGTCTGCTAAGCCCTTTAGGCTCAGATATTTAAATTACTGCCTGCAGCAATGGTTTGGCGTCTTTAGAATCAGAAGGTTTCATGGCGTCTCTCTTTGAATCTGATGTTATGGATTTTCTGCGGTCCCGATCAAACACTAATGTGCTGTTTTTCTTCCTACACCACCAACCTGTGGGCAGTGCTTCCTCTCAACGACTGCCTTTGGTCAAGGAGTATTTTTCATCACATTTCTGGAAGGACAGGAGGCAGGTAAGAAGAAACAATTTTTTAAGATAATGAAAAATGCTGGAGAGGATATGGGAAAATAGAAACTCTTCTATACTGTCAGTGGGACTAACAGCCACTATGGAGATCAGTATGGAGGTTCCTCAAAAGATTAAGAGTAGAACCATCATATGACCCAGCTATACCACTCCTCAGTATCTTTCCAAATGAATTGAAGTCAGAATACTATAGTGGTACCTGCATACCCATGTTTATAGCAGCACAGTTCACAATGGCCAAGTTATGGAACCAAGCTAGGTGTCCATCAACAGAGAAATGGATAAAGAAAATGTGATATACACACACAATGGAATTTTACTCATCCATAAGAAACAAAATTATATTATTTACAGGAAAATGGATGGAACTAGAGAATATTATGCTAATTGAAATCAGCCAGTCTCAGAGAGTCAAGGGTCAGATGTTTTCTCTCATATGTGGAAGCTAGAGAGAAAACAGGAAAGCAAAAGGGACTTTAGTCAAATGAGGAGAGAGACCAGTAGATTAGTGGAAGGGGGTTGGGGGAGGGTTGTGGGGAGGGGAAAACAAGGCTTGAAGAAAGGAACAGTTCAAATAAGGTTATATCCATACACAAAAGTATTACTACAAATCTCACTAACATGAATTGGAAGGGAGGGAGGGAGGGAAGGAGGGAGGGAGGGAGGGAGGGAGAGCAGGGTGGGAAATACACCAAGTGATGTCTGCCTAATGTGTCACTTTGAATCTCACTATGATGTATGATTGTAATGTACCAATAAAAGTCTAAAAATTAAAAAGTAAAAAATAAAAGATAAATGAATTAAAAAATGGCTCTCAGTGATTTAGGGTTTTATTTTGGAAATTTATAGTTATGCTGCAAACATTATAGTAGAAAGTCTTCATTACCAAGTGAAGAACTTGGAAGGGGATCCTGATATTTGGTTTTGTTGATATAAATGCTTCCCAGTATCGCGTTTCCCAGGATTTGAGGAAAATCAAGAATAATTACGGTATCCCTAGCTGCAGACCCCATCCAGGTCAGTTACCCAACTAACGCTTAGATATTCTTTAGGACACTCCTGATATATGGTCAGCTTAGTGACCTTCCAAATTCTTCCAAGAGTGGGATGTGCACATGCATTCCATCTGCTGGGGTATTATTCAGCTGGGATCTGTTCTCCTAGATTCTCCACATACGTTTTCTAGTTCCCTATAGTTTCCTCTTCCACATGGTAATCTCTCACATATTTATCAGCTCTCATCTTAACCATTTTCTAGATCCACCAAGGTCTAACGAGCATAGAATAGAACACAACTATCTCCTCCACATTTCTATATATTTTATCCCTGTTAATGCAGTGTAAATGATTTTTTTTTAAAAAATTATTGGCAGCATTTTTCACTTACATTGAGATTTTGACAACTAAACTCCTAAGCAAGAACAGGCATATATTTCTTAGAAGTTCATATGGTTCGGGGGTGTGTTTTGTAAGAGACAGGCAAAATGCATACCATAAATAAAACTCAATTCCAGCTGTTGTTGCTTTGCCAGTTAATTTGCATTGTTCTTAGATTTCTCTGACATTTTCAGTGAACCATGTTACAATGTCCTCTAACAGATGAGTCATCCTGAATGATTTCTTCTATATTCCTCAAGCTGATCTTTAAAGTAAATTGAATCAAGGCATAGAAGAAAAATGGTCACTGCTAGACTATTTGAATATTTTGGCCCAAATTCCAACAAGTACACAATGATTAAAACATGTATTATATTGAGTCCTAACCTAGAATCATAGGAAAATTTATAAAGGAATATTTTTTCTTAACTTATACTTTAATCCACAAATAAATTGCAAAAGTATTGTAAGAAAGTAAAATTCTTTCCCATCCTAGATCTTCTATATCCTACATGTTTTCCAAGAACAGAGAATTTTATAATTTAGAATTTGGGTTCTCAAGGAATCTTATTAAAAATGCTTATTTTCCTTCAATATGAAATTGTTTTTTGGTTGAGTAAATAAAACTAGATGTAAGTAGAGTGACTTTCGAAACATTTTTGAATGGTAAAAATGAAAATGGTGCTAATGGTCACTCCAGCTGACATCATGGAACAGATGTAAGATTGTGCAAGCTGACATTTCCTTCCTAGAGTTACAGCCACTGGCATTGACCTTCATTTTGTTTTAACTTCATTCAGCTTCACTTGAGCTTCCAGAACATATAAACTTACCTCACCAAAATCTACAGTGGAAGAGATGCACAGTTCTAATTCTGACTTTTTCCTTTCTCCCAGGGATACAGTGGAATAACATGTACCAGGCTCCAGAGCCAGGCAGCATGACATTTGGCTGGGTTTGCTGGATGATTCTGTTTGACGCGAGCCTGTATTTTTTATGTGGATGGTACTTCAGCAACTTGATTCCTGGTGAGAATTCTATACTTCATAAATAACAAAGTCAACTTAAAAATAGTTTAGACCTACATACAGGAATATTGGAATAATTATTTATTCTGTATGAGGAGTAAGGCTGGGTTGAAGAGAAGAACAATGAGGAGCCGTTTGGTCCTAAAAGTGGAGGAAATGCATGAGATCCAGATACAGGTTGACAGTAGAATAAAATTTCATGGGAAAGTAAGTGGTAACAGATCAAACTTATTTAGATATGATTAAAAAAGGAAATAATTTATATTCAAGTAGGAAAAATGTGGATGAACAAATTGGACATGAAGAAAGTGGATAAAAGAATTTGTATTTTGGTGAGTGACCTGTGTCTTATTTAAAAGCATCCTATCGGGTCATCTCTGTGTCTTTACACGGGGCCAGGAATGGGGATGCATAGTCTGATGAAATTATACAGACCAGTCAATTCTAAACCTACTTACCCCTACTCACATGTTCCTTCCCTTGGAACCCACAACACCGGCTCCTGTTCACATTGCCCTTGTTCCCAGTCTCCTGACCCATGCTGGTGCTCTTCCTGTGTCGCCTGCTACGCTCCCTGTTATGGGGAACTGCGAAACAAAATGTCTTTCCAATGTCAGCTGTCTTCTCATCTTTTGACCTCTCCATCCCATCATAATAGCAAAAATACCCATTTGGAGCACCCACCCAAAGTACTCCTTCCCATGTTTCTAAAACATCCCTGAGAGTGTCAGCAAGTTGAGAGTCACTGTTTGAAAAGTCTCCAGTGCATAAAAAGGTCTCCTCAGATGGAAGGGTGAGAATCAAACACCCCCCCCCCACACACACACACACCAAGCCCCACCAAATTGCTTTCTCTTCTTTCTGTCTTTGTAGCAAAGTAGTTGCATAGGTCTGACCCTAACATTTCTCAATCCCATATAATTGGGCCATCAGAGTGTTTTCCAGGCTCCAGGGCTCAATGTCACCCACAGGTCTTCATGGTCTGTCCCAGAGTTCCCTGGCAAGCATCTGGTCCTCTCTGAGAGTTTTTGTTTCATAAACTCTTCTTGATGGGCTTCCAATTAAACTCAATTTGTCTAGATCTGTCCAATCTCATTGACTTCTTCTTTTATCACTGTCATTTTTGGGGGAGTTGATGCTAATTAGTTTCCTGGCCTCCATGAGCCAGCAGGCAGTTCCCCAGGAGGAGGAGAGCTCAATGTGAGTGGAGGGGCTTTGCTCATATTAATGTGTCCAATTACATTTGGTAATGTGAGCGGTGCACACGCTTCTAGAGTGTGCACATAAAACAAATCTGGATTTATGAGCAAAAGCAAAATGCAAACAAGAACTAGGGAACCTCCACTCTCCACTGGGTTTGGCAGCTCCTCACTTCAGTGAGATTAATAGATTCATTAAGAGAATTTTAAAAGCCGGGCAGATTAGGACTGAGATGGCTTAATTAGCAAATCAACCTTTAATATTCAATTTAGCTCTAATTTCTTTTTTCTCACTCTGAAAAGCCTCATATTTTTGCCCCTCCTTTCTGTCCTCGAAGCCGTCACCCTTGTTTGGGCCTTCGTGTACCCGCTCTGGACCACTCATTGTCTTTGTAACTGCTTCCCTTGCCTCTCGGTGCCCCTAAACCTCACCCTCACCTCCGCCATCTGCCTTCCATATGCACAGGAAGTTACAGTTTTTAAAAACAGACCACATGGACCCAGCACCTCCTTGAATCATCATCTGCCCTGACTGCTCCAAAATGCCATCAGGACAAAGGCTCATGTTCTCAGTGGCTCCCAGTCCACCCTCACCCAGCCTGGTGTTCATCCATGCCTCCCTTCCCGTTCCAGTCCCCACCCAGTGTGCCTGGCACCAACATAAAGCTACCAGATCAAATAAGGGCACTCAGTGAAGTTCAAGTTCCATATAAACTATAGGTAATTTGGGGCACGTAGTTTTAGTCAAACATTATTTGTTTTTTGAAATTTAAATATTTTTTCCAGTACTGGGGATTGAACCCAGGGGCATTCTACCTCCGAGCTACACCCCCAACTCTATTTTTTTTTTATTCTTTATTTTGAAACCGGGTCTCACTAAGTTGCGGAGGGCCACACTAAGTAGCTGAGGCTGGCCACGAACCTGGATCCTCCCGTCTCAGCCTCCTGAGTACTGGGATTACAAGCATGCACCACTATGCCTGGTGAAATTTAAATTTAATTTGGCATCTTGCATCTGTATTTGCTATATATAGCAACTCTTCCCTCTCCCTCTCTGCCTGTTTTTTCTTTTTTTATTTCATTTATTGGTGCATTGTAGTTATACATTTTGATAAGTGTCAGGGTATCAGAAGCATGCATGCACACATTGCTCATTTAGCCTTCCCTCAAATCCCATCCTATTCCTTCCCCATTCCTTCCTTTCCGTGCTCAGCATAGTGAATGACTATGATTAGTTTGTGTATATACATCATGTGCATTAGTGTATTTCCCCCCTCCCATCTCCCTCAGTTAGGTCGCCTTCTTTGCTCAACTAAAGTTTTCTCCTACTTTGCCAGGAGTCCCTTCGAAGTCCCATTCTCCCTAGCTTCCACATATTAGGGAGAACATCCAACTTTTCACTCTTTGTGACTGACTAATCTCACTTAGCATAATGTTCTCCAGTTCCCTCCATTTCCCTGCAAATGATGTAATTTTGTTCTTCTTTATGGCTACGTAAAATTCCATTGTGTACATATCCCATAGTCTTGTAATCCATTCATCTGTTGATGGACACCTTGGCTGGTTCCAAAATTTGGCAATTGTGAATTGTGCAGCTATAAACATAGATACACATGCATTAGTCTGGTAGTTTGGTTTCAGTCCTTTTGGGTAGATGCCTAGGAGTGGTATTGCTGGGTCATACCGTAGGTTCATTCCCATTCTTCTGAGGATCCTCCACACTGTTTTCCAAAGTGGTTGCACTAATTTGCAATCCCACCAACAGTGTATTAGAGTTCCTACTTCTCCACATCCTCACATTTGCTGTTGTTTGTGTTTTTAATGATTGCCATTCTAATTGGCATTAGGTGAAATCTCAGAGTAGTTTTGATTTGCATCTCTCTGATTGCTAATGATGTTGAACATTTTTTTCATACATTTATTGGCCATTTGTATTTCTTCTTCTGTGAAGTGTCTATTTAGTTCACTTGCCCATTTTTTATTGGATTATTTGTTTTTTTTAGTGGTGATTTTTTTTAAGTTCTCTGTATATTCTATATATTAGTCCTCTATCAGAGGAGTAGCTGGCAAAAATCTTCTCCCATTCTGTCGGCTCTTTTTGAGGTTCTTGATTGTTTCCTTTGCTGGACAAAAGCTCTTCAGTTTAATGCTTTTGTTTAATCCCACGTATTGATCTTTATTTTAATTTCCTGTGCCTTTGGGGTCTTGTTGAGGAAGTCTTTACCAGTGCCTATGTGTTGAAGTGTTGGACCTATGCCCTCTTCAAGTAGCTGCAAGATCTCTGGTCTGATTTCTAGGTCTTTGATCCATCTTGAATTGACTCCTGTACAAGGTGAGACAGTGGGGTTTATTTCTATTTTTCTGCATATGGCTAGCCAGTTTTGCCAGCACCATTTGTTGAAGAGGCTATCTTTTTTTTCCAGTGGATGTTTTTAGCCCCTTTGTCAAAAATCAATTGGCTGTAGGTGTGTGGATTTGTTTCAGAGTCTTTTATTCTGCTCCATTGGTCTATGTGTCTGCTTTTGTGCCAATACCATGATGTTTTTATTACTATGGCTTTTTAGTATAGTTTGAAGTCAGGTATTGTGATGCCTCCTGCATGGACCTTGTTGCTGAGAACTATTCTGGCTATTATGGGTTTTTTGTTGTTCCAAATGAATTTAAGGACAGACTTGTCTGTCAATGAAGAATGACTTTGGTAATTTAGTGGGTATTGCATTGAATCTGTAGATCATTTTTGGAAGAATGGCCATTTTGATGATATTTATTCTGCCTACCCAAGAGCATGGGAGATCTTTCCATCTTCTAAGATCTTCTTCAATTTCTTTTTTCAGTGTTTTATAATTTTCCTTGTAGAGGTCTTTTACCTCCTTGGTTAGGTTTATTCCCAAGTATTTTATTGTTTTGGGGGATATCGTGAGTGGAAATGTCTTCTGGATTTCTTTTTCAGTGGATTTATGGTTGGCATACAAAAAAGCTTCTGATTTTTTAAGATTGATTTTGTATCCAGACACTTTGCTGAATTTGTTGATCAATTCTATGAGCCTTTTAGTTGAGTTTGTTGGATCATCTAAGTATAATAACATGTTATCTGCAAATAGAGATAGTTATAGTTCCTCTTTTCCTATTTGTGCTCCTTGTTTTTCCTTATCTTGCCTTACTGCTCTGTTTAGAGTCTCAAGTACTATATTGAAAAGGAGTGATGACAGTGGGCATCCTTGTCTTGTTCCTGTTTTTAAGGGGAACTCTCAAAGTTTTTCCCCATTCAGTATGATGTTGGCTGTGGGCCTATTGTATATTGCCTTTATGAATTTGAGGTCTATTCCTTCTATTCTGATTCTCTGCAGTATTCTCATCATGAATGGGTGTTGGATTTTGTCAAATGATTTTCAGCATCTATTGAAATGATCATGTGATTTTTATCTTTAATTCTGTTTAGGTGGTGGATTACATGGATTGTTTTTCATGTTGTACCAGCCTTGCATCCCTGGGATGAACCTGACTTGGTCATGATGTATGATTTTCGTGATGTGGTTTTGAATGTGTGTTGCTAATATTTTGTTTAGCAGTTTTGCATCTAAGTTCATCAACGGTATAGGATTATAGTTTTCTTTTCTTGAGCTGTCTTTATTTGGTTTTGGTATTAATGTGATGTTGGCTTCATAGAATGTATTTGAGAGAGTCCTGTTTGTTTCTATTTCATGGAATAGATTTAGGAGTATTGGGATTAGTTCTTCTATAAAGTTTTTATAAAATTAACCCAGGAAACCATCTGGACCTGGATTTTCTTTGATGGTAGGCTCTTTATTGCTGCTTCAATCTCTTTGACTGCTATTGGTCGATTTAAATTTTCTATATCTTCTTGATTCAAGTTAGGAAGGTTTTACATGTCTAGAAATTTGTCAATTTCTTCTAGGTTTTCCATTTTGTTGGAGTAGTTTCTGATAATCCTCTAGATTTCTGTGCTGTCGGTCATAATATCACCTTCTTCATCTCTTATTTTAGTAATTTGGGTTGATTCTCTCTTTCTTTTTGTTAGGTTGGCTAGTGGTTCATCTATCTTATTTATTTTTTCAAGGAACCAGCTTTTGGTTTTGTTGATTTTTTTGTATTGTTTTTAAATTCTCTACTTCACCGATTTCTGCTCTGATTTTAATAATATCCTGTCTTCTACTGGCTTTGGGGTTAGACTGTTCCTGTTTTTCAAGGGCTTTGAGATGTGCCATTAGGTTATTTATTCGGATTTTCTGTTCTTCTTATTTGGGCACTCAGTGCTATGAATTTTCCTCTTAATACTGCCTTCAGGGTGTCCCAGAGATTTTGATACGTTGGGTCTCTGTTTTCATTTGTTTCTAGGAACTTCTTGATTTCTCCCCTTATTTCTTCTTTGACCCATTCCTCATTCAGCAGTGTGGTGTTCAGTTTCCACGTGTTTATGAGGTTTCTTTGGGTCTTCTTATAGTTGATTTCTAGTTTCATTCCATTATGATATGAAAAGATGCAGGGGATTATGTCACATTTTTGACCTTCTAGTACTTAGTTTGTGGCCTAGGATATGGTCTATTTTAGAGAAGGTTCCATGAGCAGCTAAAAAAAATGTGAATTCAGCTGTAGTTGGGTGGAATATTCTGTATGTGTCTACTAGGTCCATTTGGTTTATGGTGTTCCTTAGGTCTGAGGCATCTTTACTGACCTTTTGTCTTGAAGATCGATCTAGTGGTGTGAGAGGTGTGTTGAAGTCTCCCAATATTATTGTATTGGGATCTATGTGTGATTTAATATCGTGAAGAGTTTCTTTTATGAAAGTGGTTTCCCCTGTGTTTGGGGCATAAATATTGACTATTGTTATATCCTCTTGCTGGATTGTTCCTTTTATCAGTAAGAAATGACCTTTTTTGTCTCTTCTGATAAGTTTATGTTTGAAGTCTAATTTGTCTGATATCATAATTGCTACTTCTGCTTGTTTTAGAGTTCCCTTAGCATGGATTACGTTGCTCCATCCCTTCTCCTTTAGTTTGTGAATATCTTTACTTGTAAGGTGTTTTTCTTGCAGGCAGCATATAGATGGATTGTGATTTTTAATCCATTTTGCCACCTTATGTCTTTTGATTGAGTAGTTGAGGCCATTTATATTCAGCGTGATTATTAAGAGATGGGTTTTAATTCCTAACATTTTGAGTTTTAATTTCTGTTTGAAGTAGTATTTGTTTTTCTTTGCCTAGTTTTTTGTTTGATGGAAATCACTGTTTCTCTGGTTCTGGCATTTCCTTATTATTTCTTCTTTGTAATTAATCTCTTTGAATATTTTCTCTAGTGCTGGTTTAGAGGACACAAAGTCTTTCAGCTTCTGTTTGTCATGGAAGGTTTTTATTTTCTCATCAAATTTGATAGATATCCAGAGTTTGGAATATGTTGCTCCAGGCCCTCCTGGCTTTCATGACTTGGTTTGGAAGGTCGGGAGTGATTCTTACTGGTTTGCCTCTGAATGTTACTTGGTCTTTTACTCTCCCTGCCTTTAAGATTCTCTCCTTGGCCTCTACAGTAGTCAATTTGATTATTATGTGGCATGGTGAACCTCTTCTCTGATCTTGTCTATTAGGGGTTCTAGATGTTTCCTGTACCTGTGTGTCGACCTCTTTTTCTATGTTTGGAAATTTTCTAATATTACTTCTCTGAATAGATTATTGATTCCTTTAGTTTCAGCTTCTAATCCCTCTTCTATGCCTATTATTTTTAGGTTTGCTCTTTTAAGACTGGCTGAGATCTCTTCAATGTCCAATTCATGCTGTCAAATAGTTTTTTCCAATTTATATACTATGCATCCATTTTTGGAGAGGTCATCTTCTAAGAGTGAGATTCTGTTTTCCATGTGGTCTAGTCTATTGTTGATAGTCTGTATTGATGCCTTCATTTTTTTTTTTTTTTGCAGTAGCTGGGATTGAACCCAGGGGCGTTCTACCTCCGCGCTACACCCCCGGCCCTATTTTTTTTATACTTTATTTTGAAACCCGGTGTCATGAAATTGCGGAGGGCCTCACTAAGTAGAGAGACAGACACACAGGGAGAGAGAGAGAGAGAGAGAGAGAGAGAGAGAGCTGAGGCTGGCCGCGAACCCGGATCCTCCGGTCTCTGCCTCCCAAAGTACTGGGATTACAAGCGTGCGCCACCATGCCTGGCTGATGCCTTCATTTAAATTATTGCATCCTTCACTTCCTTAAGAGCCTCTTTTTGATTCTGGTTCAGGGTGTCAGATTATTTGTTTATTTGACCCTTCAATCCTTTAAGGCTATCTCTGAATTCTTTTTGGAAATCCTGTATCATTTCTACTATTAAAATTCTGAATTGTCCTTCTGGCAGTCTTTGCATTTCTGTGTTGGCGGGTTCTGTTGTTGTGGGATTATAGGAGCTCATTGTTTCTTTGCTATTCTTCCTTTTTATGATTTCAGGTTTCTTATTTTTATACCTTTGTTGCTTTTGATAGCTCTCTCTCTCTCACTCTGTAGGTTTCCTATGTCTAATCTCTCTCCCTTTATGGTTTCTTATTCTGGAGGTAGATAGTTGCTACTATGTGAGCTTTTAAGGTGAATAGCCTTTACTGAATGGTTATTCTCACTTGCTTGGTATAATGTCCATTTGAAGGTCCAATTCTTGGTCTCCTTCAGTGATTGGGACCCTTGCCTGGTGCCTGTCACTACCTGTGGAGGCGACCAGTGCCACTATTGCCCCTCTCACTGCAAACATGGGTCTCCACGTTCTCTACCTGGGCTGTCCCTATGTCTCTCTCTGTCTACACTTATGGCAGGTGTCACCAGCAAGGGGCTCTGGGCTCTCTTTGCCTACAGAAGTGGCGGATGTCGCTTTGACCTGATTCTGTGCAAACACTGAATTCCATGTTTTCCACAGAGAGGGCTGGTTTGTTCCAATTTTTCTACAGGTACCACAACTGTATGTCTTGTGGCGATCCCCGGGGACTCTATGAGGACGTTGTGACCTGTAGGCTACAAGTCTGTCCCACCCAAATGTTACCAGGGCCTGTCTGCTTATCCATGCATGTCCTGCGTCCCACAGCAGACCGCACTCCCACCTCTGCTGGGGAAATCCGCACAGTCTCAGACCCTGTGAGTCCCTGTGGACGCGCTGGGTGGTCTCCTCCTGGGGTGGCTCATTGACTTATGGTCTCATTGAGCGCTGCTTTTAATCTCTAGAGAAGGGGGTGGGCTCAGCCACTGCCACAGGTTATGGTCAGGCCTCCGGGCACTGGGGACTCTGCCAAGCTTGTAGGGAACTGCTGCTCACTTTTGTCGCTGATGCTGTGCAGTTGCTGGTTTTACAACAGGTCCCTGGCTTTGTTAGTGGCCTGCATAAGCTGCAATGCTGGTAGCCACTGGGGTGGTCTGACCAAGATGGTGCCGCTGATAAGTCCACTGAAGGACTCATAATTTAAATAGATTTACTGGGAAGGAACTTAGGAAGGTGGGGCATGGCTGGAGGAGGTAGGTCACTGGTGGTGTGGCCTTGGATACTCTATCTGTTCCTGGTCGCTTCCTGTCTCTGCTTCCTGCTGCCATTGAGTTGAGCTTGCCTTTCCTCCACCATGCCGTGATGTCATGATGTCTGCCTTGGAGTTGGCTATTTTCCTCTCTGTGTTGTCTGTGTCAGGCATTTTGGGCATAGCAACGTAAACGTGGACTGAAACAGGCGGTGTGATTTTGCAAAGACGCAAATGAGCAAACAGCATGGTCAATAAAGAGCAATATCTTTGTTCTATAACAGGAGTCTAGGGACCCCTGAAGGTGTTGCAATTGTAGCCGTGCGTGCACAGGCATGTGTGTACATGCATGTGTGTGTGTGTGTGTGTGTGTGTGTGTGCCTGTGTGTGCACACATGTATGGTGATTGTCTCTTTGAGTGATGACCCAGAGTTTGAGAGACATTTCAGGAAATTATATTTATCTTTGTATAACTTCCACGTAAATTGAAGTAGAGCAGAACTGAGGTTCTGTTTTAGGATTTCCTTGAGGTGCATCAGCACGGGAAGATATCCAGTTGTTTCCTTAGGAACAGGCAAATTGCCCCTGGTTTTACCTCTAGAATCTGTACTTAGGAACTCTTCTCTTTTATCTGTAGATTCTGAAAACTTGTGCTGTATTATATCAGATGGACCTATGTTTTTATAGAATGTTTAAAAATACTTATATGTATAAAGAAGCAGAGAAAAAACCCAATTTTCTCTGATCTCACTAACTAGAACTAATAATATCTTTCCCATTCTTTTTTTCAGATATTTTTCTGTACATAACTGGGTTCATACTGTATATTGTACATACACACACACACACACACACACACATACACACACACACACACACACACACATTTTCCTCTGTTTTTAAGAATAGTGTCATCATTAGCATTTATCCACACCTTTGAAAATACTGTAAATGGGTGTTCAACATCTCATTCAATGAAAATAATAATTTTCTGCACCTTCCTCCTACTTCGAAAATTCAGTAGTCTCTGCCTTTTTCCATGACAGCTGATGGTGCAGTGTTTGCACTCAAATGCCTGCTCCCACTTGATTATTGTGTTGTCTTTTAGATACCTAGGATTTTAATCACTAATTCAAAAGCCATAAGGATTCTAAAGCATCCTGTTCCCATGACCGACTTGCTCTCAGGGAGGTGACACTGCTCACACTGTCCCATCAGCAACTGTGCCTGCCCTCAGCAGGAAAGCTCATGGCACGAGCAGGCTCAGAGTAAAGGCGGCGGCTAGTAATTGCAGAATAATTTTCCCAGTCTATTTGATTATTACCCGCTTCTCTTTCCACAAATGTACAGTTCATGTGATGTGAACAGGGCTTATTCTATAATATGCAGCTAAAGAAATGGGTGCCAGGGCTTATTTGAGGCAGAGCAGCTTGTTTGAAAGGACAGTCCGTTGTCTCCTCGATGGTGCACCAGTGTGTGCAGGATGGTGTGAATGAATACAAATGAAGACCCCGCACAGTGTATGGAGCAGAGGAAGCCAGTAGGATGCTGCTGGGCTGTGACCTCATTATCTGGAAGGGACCTCTCCTCCTCCTACTTAATTTGCAAGTATCTTTGAGAACACCCTGCCTGCAACAGTTTTCTAGCTTGCCATAACAAAACCCCACAGCCCAGGGGACCTTCAACGACAGGCCTGTGCTGTCTCACAGTTCTGCAGGCTGGAAGCCCAAGGTGTCAGCAGGTTTGGTTCCTCTCTCCTCAACTCATAGATCTATGGCCGTCTTCTCCCTGTGTTCTCACAGTCTTCCTTCTGTGTGTGCCTGTGTCATATGGATTAGGACTTGCCCTTTGACCTCATCTTTCTTTAGTTACCCCTTTAAAGACCTCCTTTCCAAATACAGTCTCATTCTGAATCACTGGGGGCTAAGGCTTCAACATATGAGTTTTGGGGGACACAAGTCAACCATAGCCAACCATAGACAATACTGGACCCAGAAACAGCTCTGTAGCCATTCCCTTTGAGTATGGGAACATCTTTTTGAATATTCTGTTTAGAATGTGTTCCCTCTCTGTCTTTTATATGATGGTCACAGTGCTAAAATAGTCTTCACATAGGCCTTTTTCAATCTAATCACTTGTAGAATTAAGGCCTGTAGGTAAGTAGCACTCATCAAATTTAAGCTAGAATGGATGCATTAAAGAAAATTGGGAAGTGTTAATAATTAAATCCTCTTTCCTTTTGACATGTAATGAGGGCAAAGTGACTGCTAAATGGACTGAAATAAATTTGGAGAATACATTTGAAGAATGTTGATATGTTTCATATGGAAATGATCGCTTTATGAATTATTCTCCTTTGTGGGAGTTTTAATTGATTTATTCTCTCATGCACTTACTTTGTGCCATTCCTCTTATCTAGCAATCCATGCAAACATCAAAGATAGGCAAAAGATGAGCAATAAAAAAATAAAATGGCAATGTGGGGCAGGAGCGAGACTTGGGGAATAGTCAGCCATTATTCAAAGAGTTTTACTGAACAGTTACCAAGGCCTCATGGGGGAGCTGGATGTGAGGGGTTCCTTACAGATGGCCTGCCTTGGGCCAAGGGGGAGATTTAGGGCTCCCCTCAAATCTAAGATGCTATTTATGGGGCATCACAGGTTTGGGTATGGATGCATATTGAAAGTATTAGCATGAAGTCACATTTCATGTTAATTAGTTAAGATAATCTATTTTGGAATCTTCATCTACCCGGAAAAAGTCCATACTGATTTTAATAGCATCTTATTTTTTAGGAACTTTTGGCTTAAGGAAACCATGGTACTTCCCCTTCACCGCATCGTACTGGAAGAGTGTGTGTGGCTTCCTGGAGAAGCGGAGGCACTCTCTGAGTTCTAGCCTCTTTTTCTTCAATGAGAACTTCGACAATAAAGGTTTGGAAGGAGTAACACTCTTGGGGGCATTTTTTTGGGGGTCCGATTTTTGCTTTTCCTTTCTAGATGAGCCTCTATCACTGGTACTGATGACCAGAGACTCACTGTCAGGTCCCTTGGGCTGAGAATCAGCCATAGGGACAAATTGCAAGGCAGCGTCACCTGGTAATGCTTAGTCTAAGTCCATGAGCCTCAGAAGATTCATGCTACCTATTATTAAGCGTGCTTCCCTCCATGTATTGTCTGTATTTGTGTATATCTAACAGTTTAATAAAATTAAAGCATCATTCCAAAAATGAATATGTATTAAAAAAATAAGAACAAAGGCAGGCAGCTGCCACGTGTGACAACTTTAGGATTTTTCAAAGTATTTTCACGCATCCTGGCTTGCACAGCGCTTCTGTGAGAGAGGATCAGCTCTGCTTACACATGGGGAATATGCTAAGGACATTAAAACATCATGGGGAGACCAGGACAGGACTGCTCCTGTCCCTTTGTATTCCATCCACAGCCCATTCTTGCACTTCTGCAAAAGGGCCACTCAGAGGGACCCTACATGTATGTATAGAAGTGCCACCATGGACTAGCAAACTCCTGTCATGGTGGTTGTATACGATGCATCAGCATTGGAAAGCAAAAATTTTTTCCAATTAAACAAATAAAATATGAATCTTTGAGAAAATGTGGAAAATATCCACCACCACCTACCAGCTCTCCCCTCAGGAGGGTATTTCCTATCGATGTGTTTTGGTGTGTAACTAATTTGCCTGTTGTTTTTTCTCTGCATCTACACAAATACATGCATGTCTTTTTTTTTTAATTGGATCTCATAGCATCAGGGTTCAGCACTTTGTTATCCATGCTTTTACTTATTTTCTGCCATTATATAACTTCCCTCTTGCTTTGAACACAGATTTTTTTTTTTTTTGTGGTGCTGGGGATTGAACCCAGGAACATACAACCTCTGAGCTATACCCCAGCCCCTTTTATTTTTCATTTTGAAACAGGGTCTCACTAAATTGCTAAGGGCCTCACTAAGTTTCTGAGGCTGGTTGTGAACTTGCGATCCTCTTGTCTCTGCTTCCCAAGTACTGGGATTACAGGCTTGCACCACCACACCTGGCTAGACACAGATTTTTGAGCTGCTTTGCCTGTTTCAGAGTTAGCACTTGATTCCAGAGAAATCAGTGAATCAGTGAATAGCAAATGCTATTTTGGAGGCTTTTGAAATCCTCTCACGGATTTGCATCTTCCCCACAGGGTCATCACAGCAGAACAGAGAAGGAGAGCCTGAGGAAGGCCCCTCAGGAGCTGCGCTGGTATCTGTGACCAAGGAGCACCGGGGCTCCAAGTCAGCTGTCCAAGACCTCACCCTCTCCTTCCACAGGGGCCAGATCACCGCCCTGCTGGGGACCAATGGTGCAGGGAAAACCACCATCATGTGCGTCCCGTCTTACCTCCATTTCGTTCTCAGGATACCAGTTGACCAGAGACACAGGCTTGATGTCTTTCTGTCTGTTTTTGAGTCTCACAGTTTAATGGCACAGGAGTAAGAGGGAGCCCCCTCCCCAGAGCCACCCTGTGTCTTCAATCCCACTGGTACATTTTAGGCATAGAGTCCAGGGAAGGAGGGGATGGATGGATGGTTTTAAACACTTTTAGTTCTTCTTATGTTTCTTGTAAATAGTTTTCCATGTTTTACTTTAGTCTTAGAAAGCCCATTCACATTTTATTTTTTGTCCTAGTAAGTGTCATTTTGCTTGCTTATCTATAGGAAGATGAGCAACAGAAGGGGAGTCACAATTTTTTGGAACACCTATTTTTTATGTTCTGCTTTTTGTTTGTTTTCTGCTTTTTGTTTGCTTGTTAAGGCTTAATTTTTGGTCTAGGACCCAATGGCTCCAGAGTTGGTTAAAGAATCCAGTCACATGTCCCCAGAGAGGCAATAAGGGGCTATGAGCTGGTTATAGAACTGGTGGGTCTTTAAGGGTTACCCACAAAAATCATGGAATATCTCCTTTGAACAAATCATTGTCTCTTTGTTATTTTGGTCACTAAATAATTAGAACTCACATATGATTATTGAAAAAAATATAAAGGACTTTGCTTCACCCTTATTTACCAAAGAAGATAGAAAAATAGTATACATAAAGTTTCAGAAATCCCATATTGGAAACAATTTGAAAGAAAATATGTGGGATGTTTTTCTTTGTTCCTTGGATGCCGATATTACAGAACTGAAAAAGCTCAGAGTGGCTGTGTGTGTGTGTGTGTGTGTGTGTGTGTGTGTTTGCAAATTGAGAAGGTACAACTTACAATTACTCAAGAGAATAGTATTCCACATCCTGGTTTTACTAATACACGTCTTACAGGGAAAACTTGGAGTGCTCATTTAGCATAATGGTGAGAATTAAATTTGGAGTTTCTTGATGTTTCAGGGTTTGCTGACTGTGTTCCTTTTGGCATACATTTGAAGTACATTTTGAGTTATCCTAACTGCTTCATCCTAAGCTCTGGCACGGCTTAGATGAGAATCTAAGAGGTGCATCAATGAACTGGGTCTTCACCATTTAAAACAAAAATCTATGAGACAGAACACGTACAGCTGGCTCCCCATGTCCGTGGGCTTCACATCCACACATTCAACCAACCATGGATGAAAAATAATTGAGAAAGCATTGTGTTTGTACCGAACATGTTCAGGCTTTTATTTCTTGTCATTATTCCCTAAGCACCATAGTATGATGACTATTTACAGACCATTTACATTGCATTAGGTATTATAAGCCATCTAGAGGCGATTTAAAGGATATGGGAGGATTAAGTAGGTTATATGCAAATCCTGTGCCATTTTAATATACAGGATTTCAGCATCTGAGAATTTTGGTATCCACTGGGGGGAGGGGTCCAAGAACCAACCCCTAAGGAACCGAGAATCGACTGTGTAAATGACTCTATAGCACTCCCAAAGTAGGTTTGAAAATACTGTAGCAAAGAATTACTAATCAAGTTTATTGAGGCGTAATTATGTGCAGTGAGCAGTATGTTTAAGTGTGCGGCGTGATGAATTTTGACATGTTTGGTTAATGCTGGAATTAGTACCATATGAAGATAAGGAACATTTTGATCCTGCTGTAAGATTTTCTGTGTCCTTCTTTAGCCCTGGCCTCCAAGTGACCACGGATCTGCTCCTGGTCACCATACCTTGGTTTGCTCACTCTAGAATCTCATGGGAATGGAAGTATGCCTGGCCTCTTTTGCTTAGCCCATTTACCGTGGCTGTGCTCCATCACCAGCTTGGTCTGTATGGTTGCTGAGTTGTTTTCCACTAGATGGACGCTCTATAGCCTGGTCATATTTTTTTTTTGTGTGTGTGGTACCAGGGATTGAACGCAGGGGCGTTCTACCTCCCTGTTACACCCCCAGCCCTATTTTTATACTTTATTTTGAAACCGGGTCTCACGAAGTTGCGGAGGGCCTCACTAAGTAGAGAGAGAGAGAGAGAGAGAGAGAGAGAGACAGGGAGAGAGAGAGAGAGCTGAGGTTGGCCGCGAACCCAGATCCTCTGGTCTCCGCCTCCCAAAGTACTGGGATTACAAATGTGTGCCACCACGCCCGGCTTACAGCCTGGTCATATTTTCATGTTGGTGATTCTTGAGGCTATTCCCAGTTTTTAGTGATTATGAACATAGCTACTATGAATAATCATGAACACATATATCTTTGAACTGGCATGTGTTTTAATTTCTCCTGTGTAAGTACTTAGGAGTGGATTTGATAGGTCCTATGATAGGTGTGTGTTTAACTTTTTGGAAATAAGAAAACAGTGTCAAAGGCACATGAAGAACTTTTTGAAACAAGGAAGCATTACTCGCCAAAAGCTCAGGCTTCTCTTGGTGAAGGCAGAAGAGTACTGAGGGACAGTCACTTGAGTTCTTGTGGTTTTAGTAGGGATGGACAGCCTGGGGGCGGGGGCAGAAGGAAGACTGGTCACAGGCTAGAAGCTTGGGTTGGCATTTCTGTTTGCTTTCATCTAATTATGAGGACTTAGGTGAATATGTTATTTCTTTAGGCTGTTTCCTCTTCTATACCAATAAAGTTGAATTTTCATCTGAAAATCTGAATCAACTGTAGTGGTCAGTGATCACAGTGTATCCTATGGGAGTATGACTTTATCATATGCCCGCTTTTCCAAGATTAACTGGCCAATGTCCCCTTAAGCTCCTGATAGCTTTTCTCTGATGGTGTAGAAACTGCCTGCCACCTGGAAGCCAGCGGGTCCCTCATGTTCAGTCTCAGCAGCATGTGTTTTCTGTGCTGATTTATTTTCTCTGGCAGATCCATGCTGACAGGGCTCTACCCTCCCACTTCTGGCACCATCATCATCAATGGCAAGAACCTGCAGACAGACCTGTCTGGGGTCAGAGCGGAGCTGGGGGTTTGCCTGCAGAGAGACGTCCTGTTGGCCAACCTCACTGTCTGGGAACATCTCCTGCTCTTTGCATCCATAAAGGCGCCATGGAGGACCAAGAAGGAGCTGCAGCAGCAAGTCAACAAGTTAGTAAACAGTCACTTCTTTGCTCTTCATGCTTTTACCCAGTCATGTAAGTGAAGTTAGAGAAAGGGACATGTTAAAAATCATCTGTGTCTGTATTTATGAGAAGAAAAAAATGAGCAAGTGCTTCTCAACCATAGAATCATGACGTATCCAGCAACACTGGGCATATCATAGAAGGCATTTGGGGGAAGACATTGCATTTGTTTGGTTTGCAGTGGGGAAGAGCTGAACAAAGGCGGGAAAGTGTGGCTACGCTGCTGGTAGAAGTTTTATGCACCTGGAGCTAAGGGTTCCTATAGGTGCCCTGAAATAAAAAGAATGCAAAGGCAGGCAGGAAAACTTGTTGTAAAGAGCTTATTATTCATGGTAAGGTGTTAGAGCATCACAGTGTAGGGAGGTATTGATGAGCAGGGCATTGTGGTTGGCCTGAGATCTGGAAGGTAGTCTTGATATACCACAACAGAGGTCTCAGTCATGGGAGAGACTAGACCAGAGAGTCCACGCCCCTCATTGTTCACTCCTGCATCACCCCCAGCACAGGGGAAGGAGGGCTTATAATATATTTGGGATAACAGGCACAAGAACATAAATCACTCTGTCATAGGCCACCACAGATGTGGAGGATAATCGGGGTTGGACCCCAAGAGGACTGTGGAGTCTGGGCTGAAAGAAGGGGCACATTGGCAGATCCGGCAATGGTCCAGGGAGAGCAGGTGGCGGGAAGGGTTGATGGAGAAGATCAACTTTGTAGACATGGGCAGAGGGCTATGAGGAAGGGGAGGCCCGTGGAATCCCAGGAGTGTCTGTGGAAGGGGGTGTGGAAGGTGACCACGTGTGTAGGCTCCTCCAGTGTCTCTCTCCTGCCCTGGGAGATGGGGAGGGCTGTCTCCAGTGTGCAAGTGAGGTAGCTGAAGCTCAGGGAGATGGGGCCATGTGGCTCACATGGGATGTGAGGATTTGCCTGAGGGCTCTCGGATGCCATGTGTACTCTTCCATCTTTCCTTGGAGATGGTTGCCAGGCTATAGCATGTGGGCGTGGAAGCCACTAGAAGATGACTCTTGCTGGGTGGAGGGAGGGGGCTCCCTTGCGCATTTCTAGCATTGCTGCCTGGACTGCGATGTGGACATTCCTCAGCAGGGTCCAAGGGTCTGAGATATGGAGGTGATTCGTCACCGGTTGTTCTCCCTGAGTCTAATGAGTGTTGATGATAGCGGCTTAACAATGCCGTCTCATGGCCATGGTGGGCCGGGCAGGAGGGCTCCCCAGAACTGCAGTAGGGATTGTGGGGAGGCTGATGGCACCCTAGCTCATTCTACTACCTGCTCCAGAGCATCAGTCTCTGAAGGTGTCCAACTTGAATAAAATAAGGTCATCTTCAGGTAGAGATGGATCTGATTGCACATGTGGGATTCTAGAGGGCAGAGTTTGGAAGTATTATGGAAGTTCTTTTGTTAGAAATAAAGTTCCATCACAAACCAAGAATAGGGAAGAATATGGTGGAGACATTGCTCAGGGGCCAGGATGCGAATGCAGAACATGGAGAGGCAGCTGCACGCAGGTCCCCTGGTAGTCTCTTCAGTGGGGAGCGGTGTTGGAGGTGACACCCTGCTTCTCCAGAAGTGCTCGGCCGTGCCAGGCATACGCTTCCCTGCTGGGGAAGGATCAGTACTTGTTTGGATGACCTCAAGTCGAGATAGGTGGCTGTGCCTAGACACCAGCCATGATCCAGTCCATACGCAGGATGAATCACATCTCTCTCTGGTGGATGCTCACGCTGTGAGGGTCACATGAAAATCAAATCCAGACTCGTGGAAAAAGTTCTCAAGGGTCAGGGGCTATTGTGATATTGACATATGGTACCACAGCAGTTCCTTAAATACTTCTTTCTTCCCTCCCTCCTTTCTCAAAGTTCACCTCGTTAGCATGCTAAGAGGGCCTTCTTTGCTGCAAGGTGGGTTGGTTTGTATCTCATGGTGTCTTTAGACAGTGACTGGTGATAGTAAAATGTGAATGGCAATGGGCTTTTGAATGTACAGGAGAAACGTTCACTGTGGACCATTTAAGCCTATCTTAAATGTGAGTGGGTCCTTAGTAAGAAATGGCTAGGCAGCATGGAGACTACATATTACAAAATAGCAAAGTGGCTATGTACAACCAAATTTCTTCTATTAAAAAGTCATTGGCCACTTACTTTAATTTAAAAAATTGTGTCTACCCCTGGGCCACAGTAAACTCTGTTGTGACTGTGAGTGGGGACTTAAATCAAGCACCTAACAATGCTATGGAGGCTTCATCTTTTGATTTGGGTGCCAGGCAACCCTAACGGTTATCAATTCACAGCATGTTACCTAGCAACAAAGCCAATTTGTGCAAAAGCAATCAGAATGAGATCATGTTTTAGGATAGCCGCTCTCAATTAGCAGGAGGGAAAACTGAAAACATCTGATTTAGAGCCAACAGGCTTCTTTTAGTGTCCTGAAGCACATTTTCCTAACGTGCAGTTTCATTAAAACGTAAATTCAAGGGAGTGGCATCCCTCATAGAATCTTTAGAGTGAACATTTGTCAAGAGACGGATCATTACTTTTTTTTGCTGTTACTTTGGCCTAGAGAAGGTAAGAGTCATCAGGAGAGAAACAGGGTGGGCCTGTGAGTCAATGAGATGTTATTATGTAGTTAATGTTACCACTTAGCGTTCTGGCATAATCTGTGAAATTCCAGTTGGAGGCAGATTGGTTTGGCAGTAATGAGATCAATGAGGGCACACGTGCAGGTGGGATGGAGAGAGGACCATGGATTGAGCCCTGGACACGCTGAGGTGATAAGGATGGGAAAACGAGAAGGACTAGGAAGGAGACCAGAGACCTGGAGGGAAAAGGAAGACAGGGAGTGGGCAGGTCCGCTGGGGCGGTGGGTGGGAGTGCAGTACAGTGAAGCCTGAAAACTGACCTTCAGATTAGCACGTAGAGGTCCTTGGCGATCCCCAGAAGAGCAATCTTAGTAATGTGCTGGGAATGCTGGTCTTACTGGATTCAGTTAGAGAGAGAGGGAAGGAGAAAAATTGGCAGCAGCACATTTTCTTAGGAGTTTCCTGCATAAGGGAGTAAAGAAATGGGATGGTGTCAAGAAAAGTCAGGTCAAGAGAGGAATGCTTCAAAGACAGAAACCATGGCAACGTACCTATGCACTGCCGAGAGTGGTCTCGTAGTAGAGAACAGGTGACTGTGGTGTGTTAAGAGACGCTTCCTGGAACACTGCCTGTACAGGACTGGGGAGGACCCTAGAAGAGAAGCGAGGGGTGGGCTCTCCTGAGAGGGGAGTAGGTTCAGGTGAGGCGGAGGGTGTGGGAGTCTCTGTTCAGCCTTCACATTGTTCCTGGTGCATGCAAAGAATTTTCTATAGTAATGCTCATGCGCTTAAAACGTAGAGGTGAAGGGAGGAAGGGACTCAAGGGAATGAGGAGCAATGAAAAATTGATTTTTGTGGAGTTCAGTGATAGCTGAGTGCAGAGAGGAGCTGAAAGAACAGATGTGGTCAGAAGAGGAAGTGCAGAACTGAGACTAGAGGAGCTGTGGTTGCTAACACAAGGTCTAGGGTGTAATTGGGGTTGGAGAAAGTGAAGGGAGGGTGCCCTACACTGGATTAAAGTCCCCAGGAACAGAGATAAGAATAGGACTACAGAAAGGGACAGCACACGGGGTGGTGACAGGGACGGCACTGGCAGGGGTGATGTGTCCTGATGACTTGAGAGGCTGGGGTTTAGGGCAGGTGTCCTGAAGGTCAGAGGGAGATGCAATGAGTCACCACCCCCACCATGTCCAGCCCAGTGAAAGAACGCAGTCAAACGAGAGGATTCGTGTTGGGTGCGTGCTGCCTCAAACCCATCTCTCCTGTCTTACTAAGGTCATTGTGTAGTCTTCCCTGCATTTCAAGAACAGAATCTTTGTGTGCCTTGAAGAAGCCATTTCTCCCGAATCCTGGTAAATGCTTTGCCACTTTTTCTGGAACACACTGTTCCAATATTCCCACCTCACCAAACCCCACTACCCCCCAGCTCATTATTTTTGTATTACATCATCCAAAGTCAGAGGGAATCCCCAGAGTACCTGGGACTTTACCATTACCTTCCTTGTCTTTTATTATAACTTCTTGTCTGATTTCCCCTCTACACTTTGAGTTCCTTGAACCAGAGACAAGACTTGATTTATTTTTTCTAGCCTGGAAGGTACCAGGTGCCATGCATTGTAGGGGTTCAGTAAAGATTTGTTGAATAAATGAATAAATGATTGAAGAGAAGCATCGAAGACACATTCTCCAGTAGATAATTGAGACTTAATATGAGAGTCTTTTCCTCCTTTCCCTGTTGCCTACCAATGCTCTCAGTCAGAGAGTTTTCTTATCCTTATGAGAAGGAATTCAGAAATTTAAATTTGCAGAAATTAATGCTTCCTTTTGGTACATTACAGACTAATAACTAGACAAATACTAGTCCCTATATTACCTTGGACTTTAAAATTAAATAAAATTAACAAATAAAATTATTTTCCCAATATTTGTAAATTGTTTTCTTCACTAACTGCTACAGCTGGTCTAAGCATCTGAACCATGTCCACAACCCAACAGGATAGAAATGACTAGACTTTAAACAGAGTCCTCTTCCTGCCCCAAGAATAGCGGTTCAGATGTGGTTTTACTGTTCCCAGACATCAGCTCAGTGGCTCAGAGTCCTAGCAATACATCCTTTCCTGGAGAACAAGTCAAATCCTTTGACCTCCATTGATGTTAACAGTATTACATTAACTGATATGCCATGAGTACAAGTCAACATCATCAGACTCCGTGCTTGACTCTGGATAAATAAACATAATGTGATAAAGGTCTTATCCTTGGGAAAGCCCCAGCCCATGGGGGAAGGAGGCAGTGAGCAGGTGCATTCAGTGGGTGCCAGCTTGTTGCAGTGGCAAAGGCTGCTGTGGTTGAGTCCAGCTCTACCATGGGCTTAGAGCTTTCTAAATACATACTGTGTCTATCTTGGCTTTCCCAATTATCATGTGGTTCCAATAGCAGGAAGAACCTTGTTAGGAGGTTCTGTGGATTTTACTAATTTATATACACAAAACACTTAAAATAGCCTGGTGTGGTGGTGTCCACCTGTAATCTCAGTAGTTAGGAGGCTGAGACAGGGGGATTGCAGGTTTCAAGCCAGCCTCAGCAACTTAGCAAGGCTCTCAGCAGCTTAGCAGGACCTTGCTTCAAAAATAATAATAAAAAAAAGGCCGGGGTGGGGTGTAGCTTGGAGGTAGAATGTCCCTTGGTTCAATCCCCAGTACACAAAAAAGCACTTAAAACAGTACCTAGCATATGATACTTTATAATAAATGTTAATTATGGTTAACCATGCATCGTGCTAAATTAAAAAAATTAAATGGCATTCCTTCTGTTGGGAGAGAGTTTATGAAATCAATAAATGGTGTTCTTCAAATTTTTAAAATTCATAATTACATTATATTGTATTGTGATGTGACTAGAAGATTCTATTCTAAGGTGGACTTCCCCAAGACCCATGGCTCACAGTCTCTTGTGAGTTTCCCATAGCATCTGTGTTCCTTCTATCACATTTCTTTCCTTGTGTCCTAGTTGATTCCCATCAACTAGTTGTCCCTAGGACTCCGATCTTCAGGAGAATGACTGTGCTTTGTTGCTGCCCCCATCCCCAAATCCCCCTGTATTCACCCAGCACCTATAGTTTATTTCATGCAATCTTGCAAAAATTTATAAAAACACATGAATGAAGTGGATTCATCTCTACTCCCTCTACCCCAACACTACTGCCCACCACTCTTGGTTTCACAAATTAAATAAGAAAAAAAGATGAGTAAATTTGACCCCCAAATATATTAATATGTTGAAATTCACGTACCAGAAAAACAGTTTCCACCAAAAACAGAAACAAAAGTACAGAGTGAAAGACTGATGCTAACCGCAGCATAAGGGTAACAGAAGCAAGCCGAAGCCCCCTTGCCTGCATTGCATTTCAGAAGCACACCCCATTTGCTCACACCTGGTCCAGACCTGTGTACTGAAGGTGCTGTGATAGACCACAGGGCAGGGACAAGGTGGCACAGGTCAAAACCACTCCTGACTCACAGGCCAGGTGTAAGAGCAGGTGGGCTTTCAGTCTGGCTGGGGTATGCTGTGAGCAGCATGTGGGAACACCCAGTGGTGCTCAGGGCATCCTGAGTGGTTGACACTCATCCTGAGACAGAGATGAGGGGTTTGAGTTAACTTGCAGATGTAACCAGAGCATGTATGTCAGGGGATGTTTGACCATTTACTGACTGGTTTTCTGGTCTGTCTTCTCTATTGACTGATCTCTGCTTAGTGTCCAGATTGTCCTTGATAGAATGCATGGCTGTCATGTTGGAATCATCTAGGTGGGGAGGGGTTGGTAGACTGTAGGGTTCATGCAGGTGCCTGTTGAAACTGAACTGTCTTCCTCCTTCCATCTTGGGTGTGGCCAACAGTGTATGCACATGAAATCAAGGGCATACAGTACTGCTATGTTGGTTAAGATTCATCAAACAGAAAGGGCACTCTGAGACCCGAGCTAAACACAAAATGCCTAGACTGAAAATGAGATGCTGGGAATCTGGCCTGAGCTCTTTTTGGGTTAGGATGGAAAGTATATAAATAATGAAGCAGACATAAAAAATTTACTCAGTTGTCATGTAAGCACGTCCTTGAAATTCACTAAATGCTCTGCTTAGTATTCTGGAATGTTCCGGGACTCAACTCTTCCTGAATCTTAACTGTGTGGAACCTTTGTGACTCCCTAGCATCTGTGCAGGCTGACTATCTCCCTGAGGTCAGAAAGGCCCCTTCATTGTTGGAATCAGGATGTGATAAGCAGGCCTGAAGCTCAGCGGGAGGAAGTCCACTTGATCTGAGTGGTCAGCGGAGGATTCAAGAGGCATTGGTTAATCTGGGTCTTTAACAATGAGCAAGACCAAGTAGGTGATGAGGTGTGAGGGGTGGGGATCCAGGTACTCATGTGGAGTTAACAGGGCACAGAGATGATGAGGGGTAGGTAGCAGCTCTTTCTGAGAAAAGAGGGTGGATACATAGGTGCTGGGGGTTGAAGCTTCACACAGGGACATCTTTGGGGTAGGTATCTGAAGTCTGGAACTCCCAAGATTGGAAGGTTCTTGAGAGAACAAGAGGCTTATGCTCTTACATTCATGGCAGTTGATGATTTGTACTTTGCATGTGGCCGTGCACTGGAGCTTCCTGATCATTCAGTCAGGAACTGGGTGGGGGGGATCCAAACTTAGTGCATGATGGGCCAGAGAGTTGAAGACCTTTTCTGGTGAACCCTGGAGATTTGCTTCTCTGACCACGCCAGTGCCTCAGCCATTACACTGTACTGTACTCCATGCTCGATCGAGGGGCTGCAGGTCCCTTCCTAGGGGGAGGTATGAGTGAAATGAAGAGATGCTTCTTCAGAAAAGAGACAACCAAAGCACCGTGCTTGGCAAGAAGCATGGGCCAGCACCACACTTAGTCCATTGGCATGGTTCGCCTGTGCATCAAGAGGGAGATGCCGCACTCAAGATAATGTCCAAGCACCTTTGATGTATCTGTGGTTCATAAAGAGCCATAAGTCATAATACATGGAGTGAGGTTCTGAGCACAGCTTTCAGATGTGGAGAGGGAAGAGTGAAGCTTCTTTTCTTTTCTTGTTTCAGAACTCTTGAGGATGTGGGGTTAACTCAGCATCAGCACAAACCAACGCGGGCCCTGTCTGGAGGCATGAAAAGGAAGCTCTCCATTGGCATTGCTTTCCTGGGCACATCGAAGACAGTGGTTCTGGATGAGCCCACCAGCGGGGTGGACCCTTGCTCTCGCCGCAGCCTCTGGGACATTTTGCTCAAGTACCGGGAAGGTAAGAGCTGGGCATTGTTCCACTTTCCCTCCCAGAATGTTGAGGCTCAGGGAAAAGGCAACTACTATATGTGAAGGACTGAGTCATATTCCAATGAGGATACATTATCCTTTCCGAAACAAATACAGTCTTCAGAAGATTTTAGGATACATTTATTAGATACTAGCTTTAGAGCATTCAGGATACTTGCTTTGTATTTGACCTCTCAATATTACCAAGGACATCACCAGTTTGCATTATCATAGGTGATTTCAGTCGACCATTGTCGACCATATCGACCATGTTCATTCTATTCTGGAAGCACAGATGATTAGAAGAGGCATTCAGAGCTCATCAAGGACAAACTCTCATGTGTTAGTAGCTTTCTGTTGCTGTGGAAAATACCTGAGAAAATCAGCATAAGGAGAAGAGGTCTAATTTGGCTCATGGCGTCACAGGCTTCAGTCTGTGGTTGGCTGGCCCTGTTGCTTTGGGTCTGTGGTGGCACAGTACATCATGGTGGGAACACATAGTCAAGCAAGATGGTTGCTTCATGGTGCCTGGGAAGCAAAGAGAGAGACAAAAAGGACCAGTGTCCCCTTGTCCTCTTCAAGGACATGTCCCCATTGATGTCACTTCCTCCCACTAGGCCCCACCTGCTAAAGGTTTCACCACCTCCCAGTAGCATCAAAAGCGGGGACCAAGCCCCAATGCATGGGACTTTGGGGGGACATTTAAGTTCCAATCCATAGCACCCACTTTTCTTAGATGGGAAAACTGAGGCATGCAAAGATGAGGATGTGATGGGCTCGCAGTTGTGAAGAGAGTTCACTGAAGGAAGGAGGAAACTCAAGGCTCTGGCTTAGAGTGTTTGTATCCTCCATCCATTATTGCTTTTCTCCAGTTGAGGGCATTGGATGGACAGTTACTAATTTCTAGCTTCTGATTTCTTCTGCAGCTGTGACAGCGAGGATGCCTTTGCTAGAGGTATTTTGTATAGAAACATTCTTGTCTGAAAATTAACAAGGGCAATAGCGAAGCATATCTTGGTGCTAGAGGACAGTGTAGAAGCTTCAGAATCAAGATTAATAGACTCGTATAAAATGTTTGTTTGATTGTTGATTTTGCATTTTGAGCATAAGAAAACAGAAGTTTTGATCTGAAGTTTCTACCCAGGCATTTCTCTTAGAGTAGAAAAGATGCTCCAGTCTGTCACTTGAAGCCAAGCTATGGGCTAGAATGAAAAAGAAGAAAGGTAATTCAAAGAGGACACTGTTAAACTCTTCTGCAGTTTTAGAGGAATTCTGGAAGGAAGAGACAGAGAAAGAATCAGAGAAGTCAAGCAGAAGGCTGTGGCTTTTTGTTCCCTTCTAGGCTTTGGGTTGGACTGAGAAAAGTGAGTTGATGGATGATGTGGGTCCTCAGCCCTAGTGCAACCCTGCCCATGCCCATGAGGCTGAGTGGGAGACTGGGGGCCAGAATGGCATCCTGGCACTTCCCCAGGTGCATGGCTTCAGCACTGGGAAGGAGGCAGCTTGCTAGAGATGCTGCCACAGAAGGATGGCGTGGGGGACGTGGAGCTGTCTGGCTGGAAGCCAGGGCAGATGAAGGGGTCTGTGGATGCAGGACCTGAGACGAGGTAAAGATGGCCAGAGGGCACTGTGCACTCTGAGACTCAACCCTTTTGGGGTTCCCTGTCCAACCTACAGATGCTAAGGTGGGGAGGTGCACAGTACCATGTGATTTCCATCATCACCCAGAGGCCAGAAGAGGCTGACCACACGGTGCCCGGTGATCCTCACCCTTCCCCAAGCCTCCTTGCTCCATTTCACTAACTGCCCCCTGGTGGGAATCATAGGTAGGGCAGAAATGAGGAAATATGAACCTTCTGTGCAAGACACTGAATACCACTCATAGGAACTGGTCAAGCTGGGCACGGTGGCACACATCTGTAATTCTGGTACTTGGGAGGCTGAGAGAGAAGGATCTCAGGTTTGAGGCCAGCCTCAGCAACTTAGAGAGCTCCTCAGCAATTTAGCTAGACCTTGTTTCAAAATAAAAAAATAAAATAGGGCTGTAAGTATAGCTCAAAGATAGCTTCAAGGTTCAATCCCCAGGACCACAAAAAAAAAAAAAATAAAAGGCACTGATCAAATTTTGAGTCCAATCTAAATTGGACTCATGATTTCCCTGCCACCCTGAGTGGGGCTGATAAAGAAGAGGGATGAGGGATAGACAAATGGATTAAACTGCTTGTGCGCCTGTTATTTATTGTACAAATTAAATACTGAAAGCCCACTGCTCTTGTTTATTTTGAAAATCAGGGATAGACTCTTGAAGGTATAGCTGACAGAATCAGTGTAAATGTCACTTTAGACAGAAAAGCAGATACGATATGTCTGAGAGAGACAGTTTTCTTCAAATCCTGTTGTTATTAATTAGATATTTTCTCACACTTCTTCATTGGTTAGCCATGATTTTGGTCTTGGAGGACTGCTTTGGAATGATCCCTGCACTGATTGAAGCGTGAAATCAAGAGGGTGTAAGCAGCTGAGACAGGCAGTCCTGAGAGAAGAATGTGTCTCCAAAAATCAAAGTGTATAGACATTTCTAGAAGCAGCCCAAACCTTCCGATCACTGGGGTAACTCTGTGAAATAGATCTAAGACTGTAGAAAACAAATGCTACCTGTTGAGTGGCATGAGCTTCCTCTGTCTGAACAGCAGTGCGCTGGGTGCATAATCTACTGGGTGTTTCAGGACTGCGCTTCTTACCTGGTGGTGGCGGTGTGAGCTCTTGATCAGCCCTGGTGCTGGTGCTCCCGTGCCTCTCATGGGAAGATCAACACAGAAGCAAATGATACCAGAGCAAATTGGTACTTCACAACTAAATTCCTGCACTGAATTCAGGGCTTGCTGAATATTTCCCATGTGACCCTGGAAAAGCAGTCCAGTTCCTGTGAGTTTTCTTATTTGTAAATGGAGAGAATTGCATCATATCATAGGATTTTGCAAGAGGCAAATGTACCGAATGTGAAAGTGTGTAGGTCAATATCTTATATGGGAGTGCTCCATCCGTGACAGGTTCTCATTATTACTGCTGAAATAGAGGAGCAAAGGTGAGTGTGAGCAGCACACCTTTGGAGCAAAGGGGGTAGGTAGAACATGCCTTGTGAATCAGGCATGAAACTATAGAGTCTTGGGGGGAAAACAGAACAATAATGTTGTGTTTCCAGATTTAGGATGTGTCTCAGGTTACCCTAACAACCACCAAGGAACTGTCATGGATCAAACATTTATGTTAATAAATGTTATTCACATCTAATAATCTAATTTACTTTCCTAGTTTTATGAAGTTATAGTTGACAAAGGCAGATTGTCTATATCTATTGCATATATATAAGTATGAAATATAACTATAAGTATGAAAACATCATTACCTGATTACGTCAAGATAATTAACATGTCCAGTACTTCATGAGCTCTTGTGTATGTGCTAAGAACACTGAAGACCTAATCTCTTGTACATGTGTTAGATATAGTCACCATGCTGTACAGTCGACCTCCAGAATTTATTCATCCTGCATAACTGAAGCTTTTCAAATAAACTTTTTATTGGTGCATTAAAATTACACATCAGAGTGAGATTCATAGTGCTGGATTCATACACACACACGAAATCACTTGGTTTGTTTCCTTCCTCACACCTCCTGCTCCCCCACCTCCTCCTTCCTGATAGTGAGATTCATAGTGATACATTCATATATGTCCATAACATTATTTAGTGTGTTTCCTTTCCCAATCCTGAAACTTTGTACCATTTAGCCAACATTTACCCGTTCCTCTTCCTATTCTCCAAGCCCCTGGCGACCACCATTCTACTCTGGGAAATTTAGATTTCAGTAGACTTTTATTCTCAGACTACTTCATTGTGTGGAACATATCATCTGAACTTCATGGCAGCACAAAAGTATCTCACCTGCCTCTGATCGCAGATCAGGAGTCGGCCACATTTTTTTAGCATCAAAGACTAAAGGTCAAAGAAGTTGTCCTCTTTGGCGCACATCTATAGCAAGAGCTGGTCCCTGTGGAGCCCACTCCCTGCTGATCTTGGGTCTACATTTCATTTTTTTTTCTAGTTGGATTTTTTGTTAATGAAGTAGAGTCCTTCTCTTTTAATCCTTCCCTTTTATTGAAAAATCTAAAAATGAATAGAGTTAAAAACATGTTCAGCCTTATCTCTTTGAAATTTTGCCTTTGCAATCAAAGTCAGTCATACACAATTCTATTTGATAGACCAGTTCACTGGGGCTCAATGTAAGCCAATGGGGAGAGTAGAAACTAAAAGTCATTACATCTCCTTTTTATGTAACTGAAATAAACTTTACCTTTTGCTTCATTGGCTTCAGCTCTCCTAAGGTAAATTTGAAGCTTTTTCACCCCAAGGAAAGGTAATAAAACTTGACAAGATGTTGAGATTCATAGATGATACATTTGAACTTAACACTCGGAAAGAGGCCCTGTCTGCTGGACTCAGGGACCTGGCTCTTCCTAGGAAGGTACAAATGAATAAATGTGTGTGATTACATCATCCCCGATCCCAAAGGGTATCCATATATGCCAGGGTCATTTCAGACATCATTATTTTTAGAGATTACTCTGTCTTGACCTGGGGTTTATGGTTTTCTTACCCGACAGCACTTCTGTAGATGATAGCCTTCTCCTTAAGTACAGGAGAGTCATGTGGTCAGAGAAGAGAGGCCCACCTAGTTTTTGAAACATCTCTGTATCTTCTCTCCATCCATGCAGTGATCCTCCTATAAGTCTTGCTGGACACAGGGACTCTGTGTTTTGTGCCTCTATTTCACTGTTAGTGCCAGGCAGAGTGTACCCCGTCCAGGAGGGGACGGAGGATTTGTAAAAATAGCAGCCATGACCTTTGGAGAAACTGTAGAAGAGTTCAAGAGCTTCTAAGTTGCAAAGAGGCCTGGGCTAAGTCTTCCACAGCAAGAATTTCCGTTTTTCCTATTTAAACTGGAGGTTGGCTGTCTCTGCACTGTGTCATGGGTCTGCCATTCCAAGGAAGAATGGACGGTCCCCTTGGGGCCTTTGTCATCCGGTCTGATGTGCCCCGTGCTTGGACCCAGGTCGCACGATCATCTTCACCACCCACCACCTGGACGAAGCTGAGATGCTCAGTGACCGCGTGGCTGTCCTCCAGCAGGGCCGGCTCAGGTGCTGTGGTCCTCCCTTCTGCCTCAAAGAGGCATATGGCCGGGGGCTCAGCCTGACACTCACAAAGCAAGTAAGTAGTGCTGCCGTTTAGTTTCACTGGGGAAGTTCCATTTTGATCTGTGGCATACGTATATCTTGTGACAATTATATAATAATAATAATAATAATAATAATAATAATTTAAGTGGAGGCTTTTTTTGTGTGCAGTTGCCAGGTACTGAATCAAATACCCCCAGGGCTGAGCAGTGGGAGTTAGCCTCATAACCCCACGCCTAAACAGCAGGGGCTAGCCTTATAACCCCACGGCTGAGCAACAGGGCTAGACTCTGAACTCCAGGGCTGAGCAGTGGGAGCTAGCCTCGTAACCTCACAACTAAACAGCAGGGCCTAGCCTCATAACCCCACAGCTGAGCAACAGGGCTAGACTCTGAGCTCCAGGGCTGAGCAGTGGGGGCTAGCCTCTGAACCCATTTTGTCCAGCATTTCGTCTACTGGAAGGAAGCATGTGAGGGCTCAGAATTACCTGATAGGTACTAGGAAGTGCTGCCAGAAAGTATCATGGTGCCCGTGTTCTAGAAACATTTTTTCTGACTATAATAATCTATTTAAGAGGCTAAAACTTTGTCATTGAGCAGGTGCAGGTGCAGAGTAGCAGGGACTAGAGCAAGTGTGGTCAGGACTCGAGAGGCCTAACCTCTGTCACATCTGTAGCTATCGTGGTCTGGGGTCAATGGGACGTGCAATGGTGGCTCTGGGGATGGGCTCGGGGTGTGCAGGGGTCACCTCCCAGCTCTCGATATCTGTGTCTGATCCTTGGTGACTCTCAGGAAGTCTGCCCTTGACCCCGGGGCTGCCGTTTCTATTTGCCTGCTCTCTAGTTCAGTGTGAATATCCTGTCAACCCAAGAGGCTCTTTCCCTTGGGTTGAGACTTCTTAAAGTCTCCCCTTTAAGAACACCTAACCCTATTTCTTAGTCCTAAGAATAGGGTCCCATCTCTAGGACTCCAGTGTCCTTTGTGAATCCTCCAGGGGCTGGAGGGCATCTCATGATAAGGGCCCTGGTGGCTGGCTGCAGTGTGCATGACCAGGATGGGCACAAGGGTCTGCCTTGCCATATGTATTACTGTAGATTCATATTTTACAAAAAGAAGAATGCCATGTTGCGGTGGCCCACGCCTGTAATCCCAGTAGTTGGGAGGCTGAGACAGGAAGGTTGCAGGTTTGAGGCCAGCTTCAGCAACTTAGCAAGACCCTCAGCAACTTTTCAAGGCTCTGTTTCAAAATAAAATATAAAACGGGCTGGTGGTATAGCTTAGAGAATGCCCCTGGATTCAATCCCCAGTACCAAAATGAAATAAAAATAAAAAAGAAGAAAGAAAAAATACAATGTATCATTGAAATGCCTATTGTTGACATGCAATATTCTATTCAGGTTTCCAAGAATTTGGAAATAATTTGCTTACAGGTAGGTACAAAATCAATTGATAGATGTGTGTTTCATTGACCTTCCTGATTGTGTTCCCACTTTATTTTCTGTTCGATAGCCCTCTGTTCTGGAGGTCCAAGATGCCAAGGACATAGCTCGTGTTACATCCTTGATACAGGTCTACATTCCGCAAGCATTTCTCAAAGACAGCAGTGGGGGCGAGCTGACCTTCACCATCCCGAAGGACGCGGACAAGGCCTGCTTCAAGGGGCTCTTCCAGGCCCTGGATCAGAACTTGCAGCAGCTGCACCTGGTGGGGTATGGGATCTCAGACACCACGTTAGAAGAGGTACTAAGAGACCCAGAGGCATGCTTATATGGTTTACGTATTCGTGGCCAGGGAAGAGACGTGGGTAAAAGGAATGGATGTGGGTAAAAGGATGTGGAATTCTTACCTTGAGTATTTTATGAATTTAAAAATTACAAAAACAAAACCCCCAAACCCAGGAAATGTCTTCTGGGTGGATGCTTAGCTCTTAAATGTTTTGCTAATCATTGTGATTCATATGACTTATCAATGCTATCTCAAGGAGAAGCCTCAGAAACATTAAGAATATTTAGTGTGAGTGTTATTCATAACTGTAGTATATATAAATAATTCGATGTTCTTTTTAGTAGTTCCCTTCACTTCCCTCCTTCTCTCTCTCTCACATGGTCAGTTCTGGTTGGTTTTCACGTCTGAGGTGAGAACAAGGGGACAAAGGTTCTAGGAGTGAGAGGAGGCAGTCAGCCTGCTGCTCCTGCGTCTGCTCTGCTGGTGTTCGCCATATTGTCTGCAGGAATCGGTCTCATCTCTCACTAGTGTTATTTTGGTAAAAGCTAGGTAAGCCACTTGAAGGATCTACCCACACAGGCCCCAGAAAGCTACACCTGGTGGTCCTGAAGCCAGTGGGCTTACTGACGCAGCTTACCTGTTAGGGAATCCCTGTTTCCTGTAGATTTGACCTAGAAAGAGGAACTGGGGTTCCATGTTTCCTGCCACACCCCTGTGGTGATGCTGATGCCCCTCCCAGGGCCCAGTCTGGATGAAGTCTGAGGGACAGTGCCTGGATGCTCTTCATGTTGCCTGTGAGACTGGAATGAAGGAAGTGGGGCCCAGAGTCAGCCCAGGACTCAGAGCAGTGGGTCTGGAGTCCTGATCCACACACAGGTTCTGTGTGCTCTCCCATGGAACAAACCTCCATTATAAACTGGGCCACATGAAAGGAGCCACAGAGGGTTGATGGAGAGGAGCTCCTAGCACAGCATGTGGCGGTGTGTGGCATGCAGGCACACACCATTCCTTCATTCGACAGGGTATCTTAGTCAGTTTTCCATTGCTACAACAAGATACCTGAGGCAGAGTACTTTAAAAGGAAAGAGGTTTATTTAGCACACAGATCTGAAGGTTGAAAATCCAAGATGGGCTGAGTCATCTTATTGGGTCTGGTGAGGGCCCCTTGGCTGTGTCGCACGGCAGATGGCATTGTGGTGTCAGCACACGTGTGGGAGGTGCAGAGAGGCCAGGGTCACTTTTATCCTAACTGCTTTCTCCAGAACCAATCTCCAAGACCCAACCCAATCCTCCAGCCCATATTAATCCCTTCAGGAAAGTTTGTGACCCAGTCAGTTCCCATTAGGCCCCTCTTCTTGAAGACACTTTTAATGCCACCACCCTGGGACCAGGGACACATGCAGACCATGTTCAGTCCACAGCAAAGAGATTCACAGAAGTCCCAGGAGCGACCACTAGCCTGGGAGAGCCTGGGGCTGGGTTGTCCTGCAGCGCCCTCCATTGGAAGAGACTGTCCTCGGACTGTCACAGGAGAGCCCCAGGATCAGGAGTGGAGACCTGGCTTTGTGTTCTAGGCTGTTCTCTCTTCCCAGTCCCTGGCTTCCGCTTCCTCACCCGCCAGAGCCTGCAGGTGCGGCCTCTGCAGGAATAACGAGGGATAACGAGGGCTTCTATTTCTGACTGCTGCCCCCTCTGCCCTCCTCCTTGGATAGCTGTGGCCTGTTAAAAACTTGTTGTCCTGTTGTCAGTCCTTCTATTCCCAGAGATTTAAGCCAGATCTGAAACCTCAGTGTATCTGTATATACCATTGTTAACCGGAGTTGCCCGACCCACAACATTAGCTCAAGCAGTTTGCGTTTCCCCACAATAATCATTGCCTCTTTAACACTGTTTCTGATATAAAAGATTCCACAGTACAGTAGCTCCCTCCCCTGCCGCAGGGCATCTAGGTGGATTCCAGTTTTCCGATTGATTTTACTGATAAGATGGTACAGAGCCTGTGGACAGCCCCCCCCCATCTCTGTTGGCTGATTCCCAGAAGCTCCTGGGTCTGTGAATGTGAATCTTAACGCCTGTGACACTGTCAAATAGCCCTGAATCGTTGTATACATTTGTGCCCCTATACACCTTTATCATCATTTTATCATTTCAATCTTTTCTTCATTGCAAAGCAAACCCAATAGCTCACATTCACAGTTCAGCTCTCCCCACATACCCCTGCCACCCTCTTCTTTGGGCTGTGACTCTGGTGGGAGGGGCCTGGGAATCCTGTGAGGACATTGATACTTGGGATGTGATGAGAGTGACAAATGACTTGGGCTGGAATTTCAGTTTTTAATCATTTACTCCATACTTTTATTAAAGAACAATTCTAAGTTCACAACCAAATTAAGCAGGAGGTGCAAAGATTCTTATTTATCCCCCTCTTTCCCTCCAACCCCCCACTGTCAACATCACCCACAAAATGGTACATTTGTTACAACCCAGGAACCTTCACTCATACATCATTACCACCCAGAGCCCATAGTTCCATTAGATGTACTCTTGGTGTTGTACCTCCTATGGGTTTCAACAAATACACAGCGAAATATGTCCACTATTGTAGCATCATATAGAGTGTTTTGACTGCCCTAAAAACTGTTTGAATTCTGCCTATTCATCTCTTCCTCCTTCCAAACCCCTGGCAACCACTGATATTTTTACTGTCTCCATAGTTTGACCTTTTCCAGACTGACGTAGAGCTGGGAATCATATGGTATGCACCCTTTTCAGATTCTTGTTTCACTTAGTAACATGAATTTAGGTTTCTTTCATATCTTTTCATGGTCTCATAGCTTATTTCGATTTAGTGCTGAATAATATTCCATTATCTGGATATACCACAATTTATCCTTTCACCTACTGAAAGATGCCTGGGTTGCTTCCCAAGTTCTAGCAATTATGAATAAGGCTCCTCTAAACATCTATGCACAGGGATTTGTGTGAACATACGTTTTTAACCTAGGACTGTAATTGCTAGATCACATAGTAAGAGAATCTTTAGTTTTATAAGAAAAAGCCAAATTGTCCTCCAAGGTGGCTATTCCATTTTGCATCTCCACCGACAATGAATGAGCGTTCCTGTTGCTACACATTCTCACCAACTTTTGGTGTTGTCAATGTTCTGATTTTAGCCATTCTATTAGTTGTATAGCAGTATCACACTGCCACACTAATTTGCATTTCCCTGATGACATATGATGTGGAGCATCTTTTTATATACTTATTTTCAATCTCTATGTATTGTTTAGCGAGATGTCTGTAAAGGTCTTTGGCCAATTTTTTTTTTAAATGAGGTTGTTTGTTTTATTGTTGAGTTTTAAGAGTTGTTAACTTAATTTTTCTTTCCTCTAAAATAGGAGTACTTTCCCTATCTTCCACATAAAGGTTTTGCTTAGGCCAAATAATATAATAAAACTGAATTCAGATTATAAATTGTAAGTTATTATACAAAGGTGAAGACTTAATGATATATTCACTACTGTTCTTCTCCAAAATGCATGTGCATTGGTATGTTCTGAGATGAAGATCTCAGTATTTTAACCCTCTGTGTTTCTAGTATTGCATCAAATGTCCCCTTATATGGTAGCTTCTTTTTTTTTTCTTTTCCTTTTTTTTCGCAGTACTGGGGATTGAACCCAGGGGCATTCTGCCTTTGAGCTACATCCCCAACCCTTTCTACTTTTTGTTTTGAAACAGGGTCTTGCTAAGATGCTGAGAGTCTTGCTACAGTGCTAAGGCTGTCCTCGAACCTGTTTTCCTCCTGTCTCAGCCTCCCAAATACTAGGATTACGGGTATGTGCCACCAAGTCCATGTTTATAGGGTAACTTCTAAAAAATTATTTTTATGTTGTATTTCTTACATATTTCTATTTGTGTTTAGTATTCATTTTCTTCTCCAACACATTTGTATTTATACTGTAGTCATTCCTGTTCCTTTTGGAAAATTTTTAATTCTCCTCCCTTTTACACTGGAAAACCACTGTGATCGAAATACAGAGGGGTTCCATTCCTACTACCTTCTTAAAGGAATACATCAGCCATGCAACTTGCCTCTGGAAATTGTTTTCTCTTTGTCCAGGATGCATGTCCTTAGTCACCCCAATAACAAGCCCAACAAGGAATAATAGAACCAGTCGCTCAGTTGCTTTGGAGGTATAATACATGTTTCTCAATTTCTTGCAGGAATTTCTGCCTTCTACATTTAGTACGTGCTTTGTACATAATAGGTCCCAAACACATATTGATTTATTAGACCTCATATATCTCTCTTTTTCTCTCTCACACACATACAGACATTAAAAAAGAAGTTACCTGTGTTCAGGGCAAAGGATTTAGAGTACATAAAATGTATATGAGATTTAACAAAATATTATATTAGAGTACATTTGAATCTGCTTGGGAACCATATCTTAAATTAGAAAAAGATTAATTGCCTTTAAAGAATTTTATTTTGCTTGGTGTAGACTATAAAGTCACTATCGGAACTCATTTTGTCTCTCTGCACTTAGCAAGCAGCGACTTTGCCATCGCAGGTCTTCATCGACCCACGGTTAGCAGGGCTCTCATAGCTACCTCGTTCATCTGAGTTCTGCTCGATGACTTTACTGGAGTTGGGAGGACTTGTTCAGTAACTCTCTTGACTCTCTTTCTGTAGCTAGAATGCAGATGTCCTTTTTAAACACAATACAAGCTGGACATAGTGGTGCACACCTGTAATCTCAATACTTGGGAAGCTGAGACAGAAGGAGAGTAGGTTCAAGGCCAGCTTCAGCAACTTTGTGCAGAAGGGTTGCAGATTCAAGGCCAGCCTCAGGAACTTAGTGAGACCCTCTTTAAAAAAAATTGTGGGGGGGGCCTGAGGGGTGCAGCTCAGAATGCCCCTGGATTTAATCCCCAGTACAAAAAAATGAAGATATATTTCTTATTTGTATAAGAATGGTCTCTAAAATATACCTGCAAGCCATGCAAGTTGAGATTTAATATTGGATTGTGCCTCAATTTTATTGAGGAATTTACTTTCTCCTCCAATGTTTAGACCTAAAGAGGATGTGGGCACGGCATGATATTCCCTGCATGTGGGACTGGGGGTCCAGGAGAACTGGAGAGCTTAGTGTGCCTATAAAGTCCATTTGCAGAAATTTCTGAAGACCAGACAAAATTTTTGGCTTAGAGCAAATAGAGTGAATTTTAGTGGTATATTTTTTAATAATTTTGAAGTCTTAGTAATATCCTAGAAAGAACCAATATTCTGCGAGAGACAGGAAGCTTCTTCCCATCTAGCTTGCTGAGTCCTGGTGGGTGGATTTCCTTTGTACTCTGCCAAGAGGGACTGGATGCCAGGTTCTCAGTGCTTGACTCAGTAGTCCCCACCCCACATAGCATTCAAAGATCGAGCCTTGGCTTTGGATAAAAATCAGGTGTAGAGTAGGGCTTGACCTGTTTTTAATGTTTTTTTCTTTTGGAGAACAATTCCCAAAGACAAGGCATTCCTGCATGGTCTATCCATTCTAGTGTCATCTGTCTCCATCATGCAAGGCTGTGACCTAGAATCATGAGCTGCACTTGGATGCAAGACCTCTTAGTCATCATAGGTCTGCATGAATCCTGTTTCCTTTTCTTCCATGATATTGATTCTTTTGGAGACCCCAGAACAGTCATTTTGTACAGTGAGCTTTGAGATGGGTTTGCCCTACTTCCTTGTGATAGGGCCTGGTCATGAATTTGGGGCTGGAGTATTCTGGGAGGGACAGGGGAATCTTGCTCCAGATTGCAGGCCCGTGGTACTGATCTGTCCGACTAGACGGGAGACCATGGACCGCCCAGGTAAAGAGGTGTCTGCAGGCTTTCCCTCCAAAATTAATTTCTTTATTATATTTTATTTTTGAGAAAATGTTCAGACTCTAAATTCCACTATTTCCACCCAACAATTTCAGCACCCTTTGACGTTCCTTGCCTGAATTAATTATTACCATGGCATTTGCAATGCATGATTTTCCTAATTCCATCATTCATTCTACATGCTTTAGTTGGCGTTATTTAGAACAAAATCTGTCTCTTCACGCCATTTACTCATTAATATCAGTAGTGACTCCTGGCTTCTTATTTCATTCAATGAGCTACCATACACAGTGGTTGTTATTTACTTTGATGATCAAATCATAACACTTTTAGGAGTGGGAGCTCCTTCATGCTGGCTTCTGTGTCTTTTAACATGCCCCCTCTCCCTTCTTCGAGTAGTTTCTTACTTTCTGAGAGGACAATATGCTCTGGCATCCTGTGTGTGTTTCCAGCCCGGGCTCCAGAATCAGCCATTCCTCTCAGAAGCCCTGGCTGCTGGCTGTGCGCATGATGGGGTGCACATGGTGATGGGGTGCATGTGGCGATGGGGGTACTGCTTTTAGGGTTTCACTTGGATAAAGTGAGAGGTTCACATCTTTGTGTGCTTCTCTTTCTACCTAAATATTGAAAGCCAAGAGTTCAATTGTAGTCCAAAGACAAAACATTTACTAGCCTTTCCTTTTTCCTTGTTCATGCCCCCTTCTCTGAAACTTGATTCTGTTAATGTACCCTACTCGCTCAGCCCTCTGTACGCAGAGAATCTGCCAACATCTCTACATTGCCACCCTACTCATTGGCCCTCCTGCAGGGCTTGTCCCACTCCAACCCCACTTTATGCTGGCCCCAAACATTAATCTGGTGTCTCTCTCACCAGAAAAAAGGGAAGAAATGGAGAAAAGAAAGAGGGAGGAAGAGAAGAAAGCAGGCCCTAGCTTTTTTGAGAAACATTTCTCTCTCATGTGACATCCTGCTTTTTCTCATTAAAAAATATATTCAATATTATGAGGATGCTTTGTTTTGGGACTTAGGTTTTCTTAATTTAAAACAGCCTTAGAGAGCCGGGTGTGGTGGCTCATGCCTGTACTTAGGAGGCTGAGACAGGAGGAGCGCAGGTTCAAGACTAGTCTCAGCAACGCTGTGAGATTCTTAGCGACCTAGTGAGACCCTGTTTCAAAACAAAAAATAAAAAGGGCTGGGGGTGTATCTCAGTTGTAGAATGCCCCTGAATTCAATCCATAGTGCCACAAAAGAAAAATAAAACAAGCAAGCAAACAAACAAAAAACAGCTTTAGAGTCAAGTGTTTATGACAGCCGTGTATCTTCTAAACACCTGCTATCAGTCCCTCAGGCTGGAGCTCTGGGGCCCTCCTTTGCATTCTGTTTATAAAGAGGTATGTAGGATGTCATGGACCTCATGCCTGACCTAGAGTTAACTTTTTGATACCTTGTCTAATTCAATCCCCCCACATTGTGCCGACAATCATAAAGGTAGCGAGTTGCCCCGTGTCAGGAATTAGAATTTAATTGTGTTGGACTCCAACATTCTCCACCCTCTTTTCTGACTTTTACTGCCTTTGGAGTACCCAGGGACACATGCACTGAATAGCCCTGTTTCAAAGGAGTGAAGGTCTGATAGTCCTGGGATAGGCTGAATATCGGGCCCTGCAGATGTCCACCTCCTAATTCCTAGAGACTGGAATTGTCAGCGGCATGGAGCTTCTGATAGAAGATGCTCCTGGGTTATCTGGGTGGCCTGATGTGATCACATGGGTCTTTATAAGAAGGAGGTCGGATGCTCAGATGGAAAAGACAGTGGCCAGGTGGAGCAGTGATTGAGTGATGAGCTTGGAAGATGAAGGATGGGGCTATAGCCAAATAATGTGGGGGGCGGAGGGTGGCTAGAAGTGGGAAGTGCAGAGGTGTGCTGTGCTCGCCTTTGATTTCAGTCCAGGAGGGCCCATTTTATTCTGACTTCCTGACTTGTAAAATAGTAAACATATTGTCTTGCACCACCAAGACACATATGTATGCTAATGTGTTCCTATGCAGTAATCATATCTTGCTGTTGTATCACTGCTCTGTGGGTTATGCTAGGGAGCGGCTCTGCCTGGAGGCCCACATTTGCAGAGGAATTGCCGGTACCTCTCAGGTTTATCATCTAAGCTGTCCATGGGGTGTCATCTTTTGCTTACAAAAAACAAATACCCTATCACTTTGGGGGAACTGCAAGAAGACAGTTTTTGTTACATCTTAGTCAAAGTTTGGAAATTCTTCCTCAGCTGATGCTACCACTGGACTCTGTTGTCATTGTCTTACAGAAGTTGGGTCAGCTTCATCAATTTCTCCAGCACCTACACACAAAGGCACCTTGTGCCGACTGTCTCCAGGACATAGTCCATCAAACTGACACTTTAAGTGTGGATCACGTCTGGGGTCTAACACTGTTTGACAATGCCCTTTCAACAGAGAACACAGAAGGATGAACCTCACACTCCTGTCGGAGGGATTAACAGCACACGCAGGGCCAAGATGACACTGGACCCTCATAAACACTTAGATCCTGAAGCCCTTTTAAATTAAGAAGACAAAAGTCCCTAGATGAAGAATCCCCAAACTGTTGAATTTATTGTTCCCTGAAAAGAAAGCAGCAATCCCATAGGCATTGCACTTAAAGCCATATTTTTTGTTGAGTTACACATTATTTTCACACTAGTTAGTGTCTTTAAGACTTAATCATTGATTTCATTTTTCTTCATTCTGTGTGATAAACTTACTTAAAAGAATGGCCAGTTTGATAGGCCTTTGACTTGAGAAAACTGGGCTGAGCCCAATGAAATACAAAACATTGGATAAGATTGCAAACAATTTAATAGCCATTTTGTATAAAAGCAGCAGGTACAGATCCATTTGAGGTGGCCTATGGCCTCCAGTCAGTTAAAAGTGATAGAAAATTTTCAAAAGAGGAGGAAGATATCACCCCATACCAAGCACACAATTGCAGCATTGCTCTTATGCAGTGGAAAATATGGCTGCGATGTTAGATATGCAGCCTGCTTTCAAACAACTTTCTACACACTTATTCAAGCTTCCTATCTCTTTCGAAGGAGTGTTTGTGTTGGAAGGCCTTGCACAATCTCATCTATAATGGGAATTTTTGCAGCAGAAAATACTGCATTTTCATAATTGTACTAATGAAACAAGTGATACCACTTTAACTCTAAAGTTTTTGGAGATGATTTGGTCTTCAAGTACACATAATAATTTAACAGGTTACTAGAAAATGTGTATCAGATGATAAAGAATATACAGAAACTGTAACATGGAACTTTCCTTTCCCAAAGTCAATGGAATGTTTGGAGTCTTCTTATACATTTTCTTTTGCTGAATCCTGGGTAATGTTCTATTCTTGACTTTAGGGTTCCATGAGATATTTATCAGTGGAAGTTTTACAATATCTGTCTGACTGCTTCATTTAGCATGAGAATTACAGCCCCAAACAACAAGACTGAAGACCCCAAACCTTTGATCGCAGTGATCAATATCATATTGCTTTTGGAAAATGCAACCTTTGTTGCTTCTTTCTCCCAGAGACTCCTGGGTAGTGTGCCTGCAGTTAAGGGGATCCAACACTAGATGGCACTAGTCTCATTCTTACTTTCTCAGCCTTGCCTTCCACCTTTCACCTGCAAAGTTCAAGAAATTCTCTGCTGTGCCCTGACACTTAGTGCTGTGTTGTAATTATTCTGCTCATATCTGCCACTGACCTGTGAGATTATCGAGGACAATCTTCCCCTTTTCTGTTTCCTCTTTCAACGTACATATGCACACACATTTTTACACACACAATAGGCACAGCCATTGTTAGGAGAGCAAAAAGAGCTGGGGAATTTAAAAAGGCTAGATGAAGACTGTTTTCACAAATCCACCTTGCTGTCAAAACATGCTTATCCTAGTCAGTTACATCTGACCATTAAATAAAAATCCCATTTATAATAAGATACAAAGGGAAATCTTCCCTCTGTGAATGATTCTTGACTCACACGCCTTTTGTTTTTAATTCCATTCTTTACAAATGCGCTAGGTGAATACTTACTGTACTAGCATGGTTCTTATCGCTCTTCCTATAAATGCATTTACTGCTTGCTACATTCTTATATGGTGGGTCTTATTGTTACCATTTATCATGCCAGGAAACTAAGTCACAGAGCGGTAAAAAAATTTGTCCAGGGTCACATAATTGGTTCACACTCAGAAATGTTGTTATAACCCATTATTAACATTGTTATTATTTGCAGTGGAGGTGAGGTTTGCAGAGTTTCTTTGAGGTCCTGCTGGGACTAAGCAAAGGGTGTTATCTTTCAATTGAAGGCAACTGCATCCCATCTAAGGAAAGTCCTGACCTTCACCAGTGTTGGGGATGCCTGCTTTCCTCAGTAGGAGTCCATCCTAGCTAATTAGCCACATGCAGTGAGGTTGTATGCCTCTCCCTGCAGGCTCCTCTCTGCTTCTCTCAGGCCTCCCCCTTCTTCCCCTGTGGACTAGGGGCTCCTCAGGAACAACTAGACAGTTGTCCCTTTTTGCTTGTTTAAGGGAATCAGAACAAAAATGCTGTTTACAGAAAGCAGAAGTGTCCGGAGGGTGTGGACTCGGTGGGTGTGAGGCACCTGGTGGATGGGCAGTGAGCCTGGGCCTGCAGGAGTTGCTTGAAGGGTTCAGGTCCATGAACTGGACCTTGGTGAATGTATGCAGAGGTGGGAGGGGTGGGAGTGTGTGCACAGATGACCCTAAAGGAGACAATGACAGTGTGCCTTGCCTCACTTGGTGCATGGCCAGTAGAGCACGCTCAGTAAGTCTGGGCTAAGGACAGGAATGATACCATAGCTACCACATGCTTCCAGGGTCTGCACGAAGCCCCCTGCCCTCAGCATCTACTTGCTCTTGCCCTACTCTCCGCACCACCCTGATTTTAAAGATGAGGCAGCCTGCACTCTGGGAGCTGAGGTCCCATGCCTGCGGTCCCAGGCTGGCCCAAGTGTTGCCAACATTGGAGCCTCAGTCCTTAACCATCCTGCTGCATCCCTGCAGGACTGTGTCTTGGCTTCTCTGTGTGACACAGCAGCCCTCCTCTCCCTGTGCTCTGCCAGGTGTGTAAGTCAGGGATTCCCATCACTTGTCACAGGGCTGTGCCAGGTCTCCACGCACAGCTGAAGGGCCTTGGTGTCTCCAGCCCACCGTATCTTCTTTGTCTTAACTCTACTTCATCCTGCTCTTGTTGATTTGGGCCTAATTTTTGGATTTGAACACATGGAGGCTGGACTTTTGCTTCCAGCATTAACCGAATAGTGACTTCAAACAAGTTACTTAAATTAAAGGCTATGGTGAAATGGCACATTGTGACTCCCAGAGAGCACATGTTCAATGGGGGCTTTTAGATATGAGGATCCCATGCACCCTGAATAAACAGTGAGTTATTGAGACATGTGACTACACATTTGTAGTCTGATTCACTTGTGAATTTCTAAGCTACTGGCACAGTGAGTCACAAATGTGATTTGAATTGATACAACACTTGAATGCCTACCTTCCCTGCCACTCGCCCCCTGCTGTTTGTGATTTGACCAGCCTCTGCCTGAATGTTGGTCCTGAGGTTCAAGGTCAAGTTTCACTCATCTTTGCCTCCTATGGGCAGCCTATTGATCAGCTTGTTGAGAACCAAGTAGCCTTAGAATTATTTCAATTAGATGAATGACTGAATGTGTGTTTGGTGGGTGAATTTGTGACCTGGTCGGGTGAGTGAGGCAAAAGAAATGCAATGTTGAGAAGAATTCAAAATATATGTATCTATTTCTTGTTTCAAAAAGGTATTTTTGATGCTTTTGCAAGATTCCAATAAGAAATCTCACATTGCCCCAGAGACGGAGTTAGAGCCTCAGAACCAGAGACCTGCTGGACCTTCTCCTGGCTACTGTAAGTACAGACCAGTTCTTTGCATTTCTGCTGGAAGAACAATGCTGCTGACCTTCTTCAGCATTCTTTGTTATAAAAGTTGAACAATAGCCTGAAGTCAGTGGGGGTGGGAGTGGGTAATGAAGGGGCGCAAGTGAATACAGGTCAGACTCTGAAAACTTCAGACTTTGTCTAGCTTGAAAGGGTTGACTCTGTGTTTATTGGACAACTGTATCTTCTCTGCAGAACTTGACTATTGTATCAGAAATTTCTCAGTATATACATTTAGAATAGCAAACACCACTCATCTTGTTTTATCTTCATGGCAAATAAACCAGAGCATTCTACATTCTTGGCATGCCCGTAGTGTGCAGGGACTTTGCTGGAGATGGGTTTATGTGGTTTAAGAAACCACAAGAGATGTGCCTTACGTCCATTTGGGACTAAATTGGTTCTTCCCTTTGTATGCAGACCTCTTTGTGTAGGCATTTATGAGTGGACAGAATCAAAGCTTGCTTTCTAGGGTGTGGCTGTGGCTCTGATTCCATCCAATTCCTGGCTCATTTATTAGCAACATTCATCAACGAGGACGGGGCTGAGCTCTAGGGAGTCGGAGGGTGAAAAAATCTCAAAGCCTCCCTTCAGCAAGCTCAGTCTGTCAGGGACACAAACCCATGAATAAATCACTAGAATTAAATATGTTATAATGTTTTAATAGATGTTCGGTGCACTCTCACCAGCACTGGATGAGCGTTGCAACCGCTCTACTTCCTCTTGCTTTAGGTATTATCAGGTTTCAAATATATATATTTGAAAAAATATATCAGCTTTCTCATTGTGGTTTGAATTTCTGTTGCCCCAATGTTTATGTCAGGGTCAAGTAATCTCTTTCTTTTTAATAGCTTTGTTGAGATACAATTCCACACACCCCACAATTTACCCATTTGAAGTATACAATCCAGTGGCTTTCAGACCATTTCCTTTAGTCTAAAAAGCACTCCCTTGTTACTTAGCCATCTCTCTGCCGCATCCCTAGCCCTCGCCAGCCATAGGAAACCTCTCTCATACTTCATATCTCTGTAGACTTGCCTATTCTGGACACTTTATGGAAATGGAATCATATATGTGTCCTTTGCTATTCGCTTATTTCACTCACCATAATTTTTCCAAGGTTCATCCAGATTGTATCATGTGTCAGTACTTTATTTCTTTTGATTGTCAAATAATATTCAATTCTCTGCATATACCACATTTTCTCTGTCTTCAGTTGATGGGCATTTGAGTTGTTTCTCATTTTTTGCTCTTATGAATAAGCTGCTGGTAACATTTACATGTTTTCTATGAACATTTTCTATTATGTATACACCTAGGAGAGCAGTTAGTTGGTCATATTCTTCACCATTTGAGGAACTGCAGACAGTTCTAAAGTGTCTACAACTTACATTCCCACCAGCAGTGTATGAATGTTCTAATTTCTCCATATGCTCACCAACACAAATGATTAATAATGTTGACCATCTTTTCATGTGCCTATTGGCCATTAGTAAGTCTTTGAAGAAGTGTCTATTCAGATTCTTGGTTCATTTTTGAATGGGGTTGGATTTTTTTTGCTTGCTTTTGTTATTGTTGTTGAGTTGTTTCTGGAAACCAATGCCAGTTAGTCTGCTGCTTAAATAGGAACAAACTATTTACGTCTGTTACGCACAGTTGTCCTATAGTGCTGGTTACTCTCTGTGTCTTTCTGGGTAAACAGCCACTCTTCCTCACCTTTGCAGAGAGGTGTGGATATCTTTGTCACTTAGAGGTCCCCCGAATCTTGAGATCAGCTTATGTAGGACTTTAGGTATTCTCGGTTCTTTTCTGGGTGTAAATTTTGTCTGGGGCCCTGCAGATTTGTGCTTTTTTTTCCTTTTGATTTCCCTTGGCCAGTTTTAAATGCTTTAGCTTCTCAAAGAGTATTATCCCAGTTTCATCTAAGGCCTTTTGAAGCTGTTGGAGCTGAGCATTTTCACAAATTTCAATACTTGTTTTAGTGTGTTTATTTAATATTTCTTCCCTCTATGTCTCTTTCATTTTACTATACACATCAAGATAAAGAACCATATAGCACTGACAGTTCTTAAATATCCTTAGTTAAATATCTAACTTTGCTGCCTCCAAATCCTGCTTTCCACAAAACTGCAAGGGACAATTTTGATAAGTTTTCTTACATTGCATATAAACATATCCTTCTTCCAGTTTCTTTCTTTTTTTTTTTTGCGGTACCGGGGATTGAACCCAGGGGCATTCTACCTCCACGCTATGCCCCCGGCCCTATTTTTTATGCTTTATTTTGAAACCAGGTCTCACTAAGTTGCGGAGGGCCTCACTAAGTAGAGAGAGAGAGAGAGAGAGAGAGAGAGGGAGAGGGAGAGGGAGAGAGCAAGAGAGCTGAGGCTGGCCGCGAACCCGGATCCTCCGGTCTCCGCCTCCCAAAGTACTGGGATTACAAGCGTGCGCCACCACGCCGGGCTTCCTTCTTCCAGTTTCAAATAGTGTGTCCCTTCTTTCCTTCTGAGTCCTCGTGGGTAGCATCTTTGAAGTTCCTATTTCTATAAACAATCTTTACAGAGAATTTTAAGCTTTTTAAAAATCATGTTCCTCAAAATTCTTCCATCCACTGCCTGCCCCCTGATTTCAAACCATCCCTAAATTGTTAAGTATTTTTTATGGCAATGCTCCATTTCCACTTACCAAAATCTGTATTAGTTTTGTATTGCTATTAATAAGCTACCATCAACTAAGCAGAATACATCAGATTGTTTGTAAACTCACAGTTCCTATTAACCAGAGGTCTGAGCTCAGCACTGCTGGGTTCTCTGCTCAGCATCTCACAAGTCTGAAATGTAGTCAAAGTCCACATGGCTCTCTCCCCTGTAGCTTGAGGTGCCAAGTTCATTTGGGTTGTTTATTGATTTCAGTTCCTTGAAGTCTCTACTTTTTGACTGGTGTTGCTTGGAGGATGCTCTCAGTTCCTAGAAGAAGCCTTTAAGTTTAGCCACACTGCCCTCTCAAAATTGGCAGTTTCTTCTTGATAAGCTGAAGTCTCTCTTTTAATTAATTTAAAGGCAGCTGATCAGGGACCTTAATTTTACCTGCACATTCTCATCACCTTTGCTGTATGATGTCTAATCACAGAAACAATAACTACCATATTCAAGGCCTTCACTCAGGGTCTGTACAGAGATTGGAGTCATCGTGAGTCATTTCAGATTGGAACCTACTCAAACAGTATCAGAACATGCCAAACCAAATTTTCTCAACTTGAGTCCCCTTCACATGTAATTAGCCATTTGAATTTCCTCCTTTGTAATGTTGTTTCTCCACCTTTTCCCATGAATTATATATTTTTAAGAACAGTGTTTTAGATTTATCTTTTCCAACATAAATGGCATCATCTTATAGTAAATGGCCTTGCTCATGATTGTACAATCAGATGGGTCAACAGCGCCCAGATGGAGGTGTGACAATCCTAGCAGCTCAGCAGACCTTCTTGTTCTCTCCAAGTCAGAACCCTCCCCACGAGGCTCCTCCTCCCACTTTAGAATCCCTGTGCTTGTTCTTGGACTGGGTATAAAAGCAATCGTGGAGTGTGTATGGGAGTCTGTGATTTCTCTCTCTCTCCATTTTGTCTCTGGGATCCATTCATGTTATTCCTTATGGAATTTTGATGTAGTCATATTCCAATAGGTAAATCATAGCTTGTTTCATTTATATTCTACCACTTAAATAAACATTTTACTTTAATGGGATATAGATGTTATTTTCTCTTCCAGTTTTTAGTATTTTGCCTAAACGTTTAGTTTTGGAGCATTCGTTTCTCATAAGCTACATTAATTAGTGATTTTTCTATGTAAGAATGAATGTAGAGAAAATGATTGTTAGGTTCTCATAAACATTTTGTCCTCATGGAAGTCTAGGATAATTTACACTGAAAATGTATTGCTGACATACAACCTCTTCATTATGGTTATACGTCTGTTTTGAAAAATGATAATTTCATGTTCTGAATTTGGGAAACATTAGGAAAATTTATGTAAACATGTTAGAAATGAAACAAGTGCAATAAAAACTAATGGTTTGTGGAAAAGAGTGGTGTTTTGAATTTAAGAAAGAATTCCCAGAAAAGGAATTACAACATTTTTCTATTGTCATTGTAAAATATGATTTAGAAATGCCATTTTATTTATTATTCACATTACAAATTTTGGAACTAGAATATCATTTAAGAATCTACTTAAGTATTTATTACTAAATAAGAAATGAGTCCAGGATACATTAAAGGAAATTTGGTATGAGATCACCTGAATTTGCTAGTTATATTCTGTAAAATTCTCACAAAAAGCTCAACATAAAGTCTCTGAGTCCAATGCATGATCCTTACTAGATATAATTTTTATCAAGCTGTTAAGCCAGGACACTGGTGAGGGTGTGTATTAATGTCTTCTAAATAAAGTGACTTGGGCACTTTTTTTGTTGGTGTGATCGACACTAGAGAAATCCAGTTTCTAGAATAACCATTAGCACAAGCCACTCTCCCCCTGTCAGTGTCCCTGTAGATTACTCTTCTGATATTGATTCCTTCTCCGGTGTACCTGCCTGGGGGCACCCCTTCTTTCCACAAATGCCATATGTCTTCCAAGGGCCAGCTCACAAATAACTCGCTGCTTGCTTCTCGGAGAGATTGATGACAGCCAAATAAAATATAAAATATATACTTTTTAATCAGAGAGCCCCTAGTAGCTCCACAGAAATGAGTTATGGAGACCGATGCTTTGAACTGCACATTTGTCCTTGTGTCTGTGCTCAGGGACCGGAGTCAGTTCTTCCTGGAGGAAAAACTAGTCATGCGCTCCCAAGTGCAGCAGACTCTTTGATGGGCACTTCGCTGGCATCTGCATTTCCTCACTGCAGCCTCCCAGCCAGTTTGGAAACAAGCTTTCCTTTCTCTGCTCTTTGAATAAGAAGACTGAGGTATAGAATCCTGATCTGACTTGCTCAAACCCTCAGTGTTTCCAACTTGACATTTCTCTTCAGGTGTAACAACTGCCATGGCTGTATCCTGAGACCTCTTCTCTCTTTTTGAAAAAGCTTGTAAGCATTTAAGAGGCTGGGACAGGAGAATCTCAGATGCAAGGCCAGCCTCAGCAACTTAGCGAGCCCCTTAGCAACTTAGCCAAGACTCTGTTTCAAAATAAAATATCAAAAGGGCTGAGGGTGTAGTTTGAAGGTAGAATACCCCTGGGTTCGATCACCAGGACCAAAAAAAAAAAAAAAAGAAAGATTTTCCAAAGTTAAGTAAACTAATGTTTATTATAATATTTGAAATATACATACATAACTCGATTAACTACTTGGCTCCCTGGAAAAATTTAATTATGTTGCATCACAATGACTACCTGGACAGTGCGTTAAGATGCAGGTTACTAAGCTGCTCCCCTAAGTCATCTGGCCTTGCAGGCCTGATGGACCTGAGAATTTCTGAGAAACTATGGAGATGCTCTTGGTCCACGCACCACACCTTAAAATACACAGACTTGGTGGGAGAGCTCCCATACTTAGCTTTGCTTCTCCCATAGGAGTGACCATGCAGTTTTTTGTTTCTTGCTGTGTGGTCTTTATTCTCTTCCAGTAGATTCCATGTTTTTATCATCTGGTGCCTGCAGGCTGTATAGTGGATTCTCAGTAATAGGGCTCCCAGTGCTGTCCAGAAACCATAACTGCATCTCCCTGGTCAGCTGTCTCCTACAAGTGCCTCGTCAGGTTCCCTGTCCCCTTCTCTTCTCATGCCTCTGGCTCCTTCCTCTCATGCTCCCGTCAGAGAACTCCCTTCCTGCTTCTTAAAGAAAAGATAACTAAGCAGATGAAAACATGCATCAACCTGCCACCCCCCATCCCATCTGCCCCCTTCTTTCTTTCCGTTCCTCTTCCCAGGGAATACCAATTCCTCTGTAGGATGTTTCCTTTTGTACCTTCTGAGGGAGAATTCTTTGTTCTTTATTTTTGACTTCTCCCCATCCCCTGGATACTTCCCATTGGGATTTAAATATCTTCATAGCTCTTCCTCTCCAAAGCCTCTCGTTTTCAATACCCACTTCCCTCCCCTGCAGAGCCAAGCTTCTTTCTCAAGAGTTGTCAAGATGTGCTCTAACTCCATGTTCTCTCCCATCTGTGTCTCGGTCTCCTCAGGTACGCTCCATTCTCCCTCTGTCTGCTTTCACCCATGGACAGCATGGTTCTAGCTTCCGAGTACCTCACCCCTGCTCTCCCAGCAGCATCCTACTTGGAACATTTGGCCCTTTGGACTCAGAAGTCACACTTTGTTTTTCTTCTGGGTACTCCCCTCAGCTTACTTCTTCGCTGGAACCTTCACACTGAGTTCCCGGAGCCTCAGCCAGTCCCAGGTGTGATTCTCTCCTTGCTCTGAAGTCCCCTGCAGGCCACTGTATCCCAACTGACCCTTCCGTGTTCCTACACCCTGACACTCACAGGCTAGACAGCTCAGATGGCCTGTCTGAGCTGTGACTGTCTCTTAGCGTCTCCATTCTAACACCTCCCAGCACCTCCACCTGGGCGTGGATGAGCCTGTTCCAGTCAGCATTCTTGCAGCTATAATCTAAAAGATTGACTGAGTAACTTAGAGGTAAGAAGATTTATTTTCTTACAGTTTCTGGTTCAGTCCATGTGAGTCTGGGGACTGCAGATCTCAGGGCATGGCGGTAGGAGGTGGACAGAGAGAGAACATATGGACTGTGCACTTTACATCATAGAGGCCAGAAACGAGAGAGAGAGAGAGAGAGAGAGAGAGAGAGAGCAGGAGGAGGAAGAACCATTTATATAATCCACAAGGCCACACACCCAGGGACCCACCTCTAGCCACACCGTACTGGCCTGGGTCAACACCCAGATAAATCTATTACAATGGCTTTATCCACTGCTAGGATTACAACCTGCATGACTCAATTACATCAGCTACAAACATTAAAAATGAGCTCTTTGGGGGACATTTCCTATCTAACTATAACAAAGCCCAACTCATGCTTTCCAGCTGTATACGTTTCCCCATTGTTCTTGGTGTCCCAGAATGTTTCCACTATGTGCAAGCAAGAATACCAGAATCATTCATGAACCTTCCTCTCACTCCCCCATATACTGTCATCTCTAAATTCCATCCATGTGTTCCATACACTGAGCCAGAGACTTCTTTTGAATTTAAGCATTTGATCACGTTATTCTCTCAAAAGTATTTAGCGGTTTTGCATCTTCCTGGATTCAAATTCTGCCCACCAATTCCTAAGACAATACATGGCTAGGATCCTCACCTGCTTCCCTTCCACTCCTCTTCCAATCCATTGGACATATCTAGCTCCTTCTTCTACTCAGAATCTTCACAACTGTTATTCTCCCTGCTGAGGTCTGTCCTCGTCTCTTTTCTACAAGCTCATCCCTGCTCATTCTTCAGTGCATTGGTTTAAGTGTCCCTTCTGCAGTCTTCTCCAACTCACCAGACTAGGTCAGATCACTCCTGGCAAGTGGTCCACTCTTATCCTTCATCCACCGATGACTGTTGCATTTAAATAGTCAATTGCATTTGCTTAACATCTGTGCCCGTTCAAATGACATAAGCCTAAGAGGACAGGACCTGGAGCTGGCCCATTTGTGACTGTATTCCTAGCACTGAATGCAGTGCCTTTTCATGATAGGGAATTTATGTTTCTTGCCCAACTGCAGATGAATGAGTGGGTACACCTATGGCCCTGCATGTGCAGGCAGGTGGTGACCATGTGGCCTCACCTGGGATCACCTGTTGGGCTTCTGGTTTGCATGGGTCAGGCATGCATCTGGTCTTTGGAGGAGCTCACCACATGCCCTGTCCCACTTGTAGAATGACAGCCTCACAGTGTGAGCCACACAGAGGTGCTGTCACCATGGATACAATGTTCATGACATGGTGTAAGAGAAAGGACTTTTTAAAAGAAGGCTTAAAAATCACCTGTGTACTTGCTAAAATAGTGTATTCTTAGGCCCAACCTTCACACATTTTGATTCTGAAGATTTGAGCATTTACATTTTTTAACAAGCACCCGAATCCCTATGATTTAGATGGCCTGTGGTTACTGCTTATAAAAAACAGCCTATTAGAGTCTTTTTAAGCTTAAAGTTCATGGGAAAGATCACAAATCTATATAATACTGGGAGATCTGGAAAACATGCTTATTTTCTCTACGGCATAGCCGTGACTTTTGTGTTTTATTTTTCTGAAGCCTTCTCCCCTCATGTGAGATCCGAGATAGTGTTTAAATTTTCAGCTCTATGCCTTGTCAGTACCACTTTACATAAAATTCTTCTCCTTTTTTATTCCCTCCCACAGTTGAATCCTCTGTGTTTCCTTCCTAATTGCTCCTACTTCTGGTGATGGAAAGCAGTTTTGGCAGTGATTAATTTGAAGGGTCTGCCACCTTTCTTTGCTTTTTAAGATAATCCTGTTTGCACAGCCCATCCTAGGCAGGGCTGCCGTAATGCTCTACCTCTTCAAAAAGCTGTTCCAAATTCTGCCTGTGTCTCCTAAGTTTCACCACGGTGTTAAACCCAAAGCACTGTCTTTTCTTCTTTGTCCACATTTCCTGGAACTTAAAAGAAAACACTCTCCCTGCAACCCAAGGTGGGGAGGGAACATGGCTGCTGCCAATTATACATGCCAAAGAAGGTTTGTTTTTCAGGGTAGCTAAAATCAGCAGAGAGCTTAACGGCAGGGTGCTCTGCAGAACAGAGCCTGCCAAAATAAAATAGAATTGAAATAGACTTGGGCAGGATAAACGCTTGTGGCAGGTGCCAGGAAGCAGCAACTTCTAACGGGGGCAGTGGGAAGTCTAGAAAGTGTGCGAAGCTGTAATTCTTGCAGCCGTGCCGATCAGAGCTGCCAAAGAAAGATCCTCAGGATGGTGATGAATCGTTCCGATCCTTACTTCCAGAGCTGGAATATCATCTTTATGTGAAATATGTGACCAAGGTGGACTTTGCTCATCTTAAGTGTAGTCACTGCTTCAAAAGTAATGATGGAACTAGTTGGAAAATTCAGATGGGACCAGTTCTGGGTAACCCTTGAAGACATATCTATCTCTGGTAAGCTAAGATGAGCTGAGGGCTTCTTCAATCCCTCCTCAACACTCTTTTCTTCACTGGAGACAAGGACAGTTGAGTAGGGCATTCTGAACTGACTAGTGCTTGAGTGACTCTTGTTCAGAGTGCTGGGGACCAGAGTGCTTCACATCTCAGAGTTTTTCAGATTCTGGATTACTTGCATATGCATCATGAGATATCTTGGGGATAGGACTCAAGTCTAAATATGAAATTCATTTATGTTTCATAGACTCTTTACACACATAGCCTGAAGGTAATTTTATACAAGATTTTAAACAATTTTGTTCATGAAACAAAAAGTTTCATGGTGTGGAATTTTCCACAGGTAGCATCACACTAGTGCACAAAAATGTTTTGCATTTGGAGCAGTTCAGAGTTTGGATTTTGGAATTAGGGATGCTCATTTTGTACCTCAATCCATCCTATTAACCAGCTCCTTAAGTCTCATTTCCTGCTCCCTAGTAAATAGGAATGCCTTGGAATATGTCGAGCAGCTATATTTATCTCTCTTAAGACCATAACACAAAAGCATGACTTTGCTTTGTCAACTACTTTAACTCTGTGGTTTGTACTCTGAAAATCGAAGACTTCTCTCATCAATCATCTTCTTCAATCTAACCTTTACATTGAGTTCCTCAAAGCTCAGCCAATCCTAATGCTCTTCTCTTCTGTATTCAAAAACCTAATCCATAATATTAAAAGTGAAGAAGTAAATCTACATACATCAACCTGAGTAACTATTGAAAATGTATATGAAAATGTGATACACTCCTCATAGTCTACTGTAGAGAGAGGTGTTTAAATCACAGTGTCAAATATTATGGATGCACCCATTAGACATGGCTTCCAAAGCTGAGAGTGGAATCGAGAGGTTAATGGAGCTGGAAGAAATGCACAGGTGGTATTAAGTGTTCTGAGTAGAAGCATGGACCTAGCAGGCGGAAAGCCTCAGCTCAGTTATGTAGATAAGGATGGATAAGGATGCTGAATCCGATATTTGGTCAATATCCATATCCACTCACTCATTCTTCACACCTTATCAGCATCTCATTTGGGCTGGAAAGTGTGCTTCAAAGTTGGAGATAGGATGCACTAAGCTCACTCTTTTCAGTCACAAGGACCTCATGGCCTCTGAAGGGAACAGATGGGTGAAGGAGAGAGGGAGAGGGACACAGGGCTCAGGATGAACAGAGGATTTGGTCGTGGGTCTTCTCTTTTGGCTGTGAGTATTGGCCCTCGGTGTTCTAGGTGCCAACTGGGGGCTCCCACTTGCATCATCGTCAATTCTTTCCCAAAGGGACTTTGCCAGCCAGTCTTCACACAAGCAACGCCTGACAGCACAGGAGTGGGGCTGGTCAGGATCAGGGTGCAGCAGAGGTAGCCCTGACTCCATTTCTCTAACTACCCATTGGAACTGTGAAGTATGCTGGGGCTTGGAGACCCAGCATGGGGCCCTTTAGAGACTGTGGAGACACCTGTGTTGGGTGCATTTTAGAGAAAACGCAGACTCTGCATTTTGGTGACTCACCCAGGTAGTAGAAGTACTTACAGACACTTGCCAGGTCTGCACTCTGTTTCCCTGAATGTCATACCACTATGTGTTCATGGGGAGCTTAATCAAAGGAGTTTCAGCAACCTTTAACTTATTCAAAAAGTATGGCTGGGTGGGAGGGATAATCCTGTTCCAAAGTAGAATCCTAATTTGCTGCTTTTAACATTTTGGCTATTACAATCATATTGCTTTTCAAACAATCACATCAATTTGTAAATCAGCTATATAGCAGTTGCAAACTTGAGTGGCTTAACATGTACAAAATTGCTCTTTTTTATCTGTCTAGTTTTTTTTTACTTCTTAAGGAAAAATCATGCTTTAAAAGTTACTATAAGAAATGAATAGATAAGATATTGTAAAAGTTGGGTAAGATACAGTTATGAGATTATCAATAAAACAGTTTAGGTAAATATAGTCTCTACTTATTAGCTTCTATAAAAAACTAAACATAATTAATATTGATTTTGGTTTTGAAAATTATATTTAGCCAAGGTTACAGTAACCTAGCATGGTTTTAAAATTTGCATATGTCTATCTGTATTAGCATGCTTAATATTTAATACGTAATTGTATTTTAAGCTTTATGTTGTATTAGTAAGCACACAAGTGCCACAAAACTTTTTCCTTTTGTTTTTCATTCTCTTTGCTGCTTCTCGTTCCCTTTCCCCTCTTTTCTTCCCTAATAACAACACATTTGATCTTGTTGGTTTTCTTCTTGGGGAAATATTACTGTTGCAGATAAGACAAGTTAGTCCTTATTTGTAAAAATGTCACACAAGTATAGTTTTACAAAGACTGAACACTAACAAATGTAAGCTTTTCATTTTATAAATCAGGAAACTTAGAAAAAATGACTTGCCTATGAGGTTCAGTGCTTTCAGAGTGAGCCAGGGCTGGAATTCAGACATCCTGAATCTCTGGGTGCTGGGTTGAGTGACTTCTCCTGCGAGACATCACAAAGTCCATCCACCTTTCAAAGGAGTCTACTTACTTAATGAAGATATATTGCACAAGGAGACCTGCAGCATGGTTAGGATTCCCATACAGCTCACCCGGTCTCATTGCGCTGGGGTGGTGAGAGGCAGATGCAAGGGTTGGTGCCTTATCAGTTCAGGGATGATTTTTGAAGTCCAAGGTTAGGACTGGAGAGCGCAGTAGGAAAGAGCCCCCATGTCCTTTCTGAAAGAGCTTGGCAGAGTTCTGCCTCATCACCTCATCTTTGCATGAGATATCCTCAATCCCTGGGCCATCCTATACACTCTGATTATCCTCCCTACTTGTCAGCAAATGTCTCTTGAATTGTGACTCTCTGGCTCTAGTGGTCTTTTTGAGAAGCTCTCTGGGACCATTTGGCATGCACTACTGCTTTGGTCAGGGTTTTCTGACATTTTTTTGTTTTAATTGTTCTTTTTTTTTTTGGCAGTACTGGGGATTGAACGCAGGGGAGTTCTACCTCCGCATTACGCCCCCGGCCCTATTTTTTATACTTTATTTTGAAACCGGGTCTCACGAAGTTGTGGAGGGCCTCACTAAGAGGAGAGAGAGAGAGAAAGAGAGAGAGAGAGAGAGAGACAGACAGACAGACAGTGAGAGAGCTGAGGCTGGACGCGAACCCGGATCCTCCGGTCTCCACCTCCCAAAGTACTGGGATTACAAGCGTGCGCCACCACGCCTGGCACTTAATTGTTTTTATATACTTTTATTGATGCATTGTAGTCTCACATCATAATGTAGTTCAGGGTGACAGTGACATACATGCACACAACACTTGATGAGCTTCCCCCAACTCCCTCCCCATTTCCTCCCCTTCCCCATGCATGATATTGAGATTGGCATTGGTAATTTCACATATGTACATAATGTCAGTGGCAGTATTTCCTTCATTAATTCTCCCTCCCCCCTACCACCATCCTCCCCAGAAGGAAGGAAGGAAGGAAGGAAGGAAGGAAGGAAGGAAGGAAGATGTGAGTGGGGAAAGAAGGGGAGAAAAAAGAAAGAACATCTTTGGACATACTCCTTAAGTAATTTGATGGTCACAGTAGATGGGAATGCATAATTGTGGATGTAACTAGAGTCCTTGAATATAATTGCATTCATAAGTCAAATAAGACAATTCATAACAATTTGGTCCAGCATTTTAATTTTGTCTGTTAAATTATTCATGTGAATACTTTTATAAGTTTAGCCATGAATATTTGATTGGTAGTGAATTCACAACCATAAAGTATCTTAACCTTTTATTTTTTCAGTTATGTCCAATTAACATATATGGGAAGGTGGGTAAAATTTATTCTTCTTAATATGAGACACCTTTCCCCACAGACTTATTGAGGCTCTCTGATGAACATTTACTATGACTAGAGGTCATCATTATACCTGTTCTGATAGTTTAATAAGCATTCTAATAATAATCCTTGTTATCTGGAGGAAAATGTTATAAGTCTATTTCACAACTGGGGAGATGACATTCAGAGAGGTGAAGTAGTTTTCCAGAAAGCACATGGTGTGATAGTGGCTAAGATTGGATTCACGTCCACCACGATGCTCATAGTGGTCCTCAACAAACGAAGCCAGTGGCAGCAAGAACCACCATTCTCCATCCCTGCTTCCATGCTACTCCATCACCCAGGCAAAATTGCTGAGTAGCTGTCTAACAATCTCTTTCCTGTTACGTGAGCAGGTGTATACAGCCTTTTGCCCACTGCACAGATATATGTGAAGGCGCACAGTTTGACAGGCTGCTAAGTGCAGGAGGCTAGATGTGACTATCAGAAGATGGGACCTGAAGGCTAATCTGTGGATTGTGATTTCTGGTAGGTTGTTGACTATAGAAGTGGGGAGGGAGTCATAGGACCCACCAAGGGACCTTTCAGCTCCTCTTGAAAATGAACAGAATCGGGCTGTTAGTTGGCAGGAGAAGAAGCTTTTTAGTCAAAAGTCAGTGAATACATCAGGTAATTATCTCAATAATTACTTTTAGAAATCCAAGAAATGGGCAACCCCACATATCTCAAGTATTTTACCTTGAATTAGAGAACTCCCATAATTATCCCTGCAGATCCCCCCACACACAATACCATGAGTTAGTGTTATCCAGCCTCAAAGTTTCATAAAATTATCCAGAAGGGTATCATAAACAAAAGCATCACATTTAGTTTAAAAATATGCCTTTTATAGCATTCAAATCCCTTATGGACTGATTTAATAACTGCTTTCTAAAAGCTGCAGAGGATTCGCCATTGATCATGCATTGAACCAGTGGTACCACAGCCCAGCTAAGTCTCAGAATCCCTTGGGAAGTTATAAAAAGCACATTTTTATCTCTGAGTCTTTGGAGATTCACATTTGTTCTCAGGTGGGGTCTAAAAACTCAGCATTTTTAAGGTTTCTAGGTGAATCGTATGGGAATCCTGGCTTAAAACCACTCCTGGGAGCTCTGCTTGTTGTGCAGTGATGTGGGACTGCATTAGAACAAGCTTCTAGTCAGGTGGCTCCGGAGCATGTGTCCTCAGGCCAGTGCAGGGGACCTAGACCTTCATGACTTGGGTTCTGCCCACCCTCCCCTTTCATCTCCTGCCTCTTGTCACACTCGGGCGCCACATTCAGATCCATCACAGTTAGGTACAGAATGTGCTACGCTTATTTGCATATTCTTACTTTGACCTTTAGATATCCTTTTTCTTGTCTGTCTGAAACTGTCAGATCTGAAGGATTCCGCAACCATGCCTGTCTGTGTTCTTGCCTCCAGCATCCCTGGGGACTCATTCCTTACTGCCCATTCAAGTTTGCCCACTTTGATTCTGATGCTTTATCCCACCTTTTTGTGTTGTTTCTGTATGTTTATTTCTCAACCCCTGTTATGCATTTTCAAGGCCAGAAAACAAATAGCCCAGTGCCTGCCACATATCAGGCCTTTAGTGAATACCTTAGAAAAATAGGTTCAGATACCTGTTGTCATTCTTAACTAACTTCAGTGTCTCTGATTGTAACCCTATAACAAATAACATGTTTTTCAAGATGGTAAAATTTCTATTTCTTTAAAAATAACTTGTTTGTGGCTCTCCCATTAACTGCTAGGTATTTGTGAGCAGCACAATCAGTGTAGTACATCTGTTCTTTCATAAGACTGCTTTCATGTAGAATACGCTATTGGATTTTCTGGAGATGGTTACAATCATGTGGAGCAATATCAGTCACTGGCATGAATGTGCGCCAAGCCCAAATTCTGCTGGCGGTAGAGTGTTGTGTTCCCAGCCTGTAGCTGTGATCTCATGAACCCCTACTGGCCTCTGGCCTCAGCCCTGCTTTCAGGGCCCCAGGTCTGTCAGGGAGAGATTGTACTGTTCTGAGCCTGGGGTTTGGGTGGATCAGTTACTTAGCCCCAGGGACACTGCTGCTGCTCTGGGTGGCTGCGATCACGTGAGACCTTGTTGGCCTCTGGCCTTAGTGCTTGTAGCATCCAAGCCTTCCTAGCCTATAGCACAGTTGGTTGAGTTATTTTGCTGGAAAAACTATCAAACTATTGATTGACCAAGCTGGTCTTTCCCAGGAGACATGGTTCAAGGGCTCAGTCCTGGGTTGGAATCTCTTTTTGCTGCTGAATGCTTAATCCTAATAGCTTTGTTTGCGATGTTTGGTCTAATCTGGAGTGTGCATATAGTTTCTTTTGAGGAGTTCCTAACTGATCCCTCTTGAGGGAGTGTGTCAAGATGATCAAGACCATGGGTGTGTTTCCTTTAGAGTTTTAAGTGTTGGCTTTTATGGTCTCCAAAAGGACTGCTTTCAGAGTTGCTATGACTCAAAGAGGGAAGAGGGAGGGAGGACAGGCTTGCTGAGGTCCTGTGGGCTCCAGGGGGCTGTGGTTGGAGCAGAGCCTGCTTGATGGCTGAGTGGCTTTTCTCCATCCTAACCAGGAGGATGGAAGGTGTAGGAGAGGCCCTGGCAGGGGGAACTAGGGAAGGCAAGCGGCATCGTTCTTCTTCCTCCGGACCTGACTTGCTTGTGACCTGTGACTTTCTCAAAAAAGACCTCTGGTTAAGAACAGATGAAAAAAAAGCAGCAGAGGAGGGAGGAGGTCTTACCAGGGAGAGTGGCCTTCCTGCACTCCCGCCCCCAGCTACCTGGCCTAGCACATCTGGACCTCACACCACTTCCTGCTGTTTTTGGTCTTTGATACATCAGAGTCCACCTCTGCATCAGGCTTTATTTCAACCAGTGAAGGCCAACATGAGGCCCTTTATCTTACGTTCCTGTTTGCTGCTCCACCTTGGGCAGCAAGATCAGAGCGAACCCACAGTGGCACTTTGCCCTCCTGTTTACCCCCTTGAGACAGCCTCTGGAAAGACCCACTTTCCAGATCAGGGGTGCGGAAGGCTGGGTTGTGATCCTTTTGATACAGAAGCTTGCTTTTGTTCAGTGTGGGTGTGGTATTCCTGTGGCTTGAAGGAGCCCTGGGTCACCTATAGAACAAATGAAGAGAATCAGTAGAACCAGCTAGGTGCTGGCAGCGCACTGGTGTGCATCTGCTAATTGCAACCTTCTCATCCTGCAGGTGGCTCTGAGCGGACCCTGCCTACACCGATGTGTGGCCGCCACCTGCTTCTGGCACAGGTGGCAGCCCTGCTGAGGAAGCGGCTGCGACGCACGCTGAGAGGCTGGAAGAGCACAGTCTCTGACCTGCTGCTACCCGTCCTCTTTGTGGCTCTGGCCATGGGCCTGTTCATGGTGCAGCCTCTGGCCACCAATTACCCTCCCCTCAAACTGACACCAGGCCACTATGAGAGGGCAGAAACTTACTTTTTCAGGTAGGAAACTCTCTCTTTAACTTCAAAATTTCACGAGGACAGATTCTAATGTGTTATGGACTGGATGTGTGTTTCTCCCTTAGCTGCTGTGGGGGAGTCATATTGCCAGTGTTAGTACTCGAGGCGGGTCCTTTGAGTGAGGACTAGGCTGGAGGATGCGGCCCTTAGGAGCAAGATCAGTGCTCTTAGAAGACGCCAGGAAACTGGCTTGACGTCTTCACTCCTTGTTAGGACACTATTGACACTCTGAACTACATTATTATACGAGACTACAGTGCACCAACAAAAGTTTATTAAAAAAAAAGAGAGGAACATTCCTTAGAAATTAAATTTAGTAGTTTTTTGATCAAAGCAAAACAGAAATGATTCATGAATCAGTCAGCTCCCAGAGCCAGTGCCTGAACTAAGACAAATAGCACTGGCTTTGATACTTTTATGCTTTTCAAATACAGTTTTTCTGTAAGGGACTGGAAGCCTAGCTGGGTTGTAGAACTCTTGCTCAGTGTGCCTAGGATCTGGCTTTGATCCCCAGCACCACACATGCCCACATGGATTATGACATAAATGCTTTCATTATTTCACAAGGATGACATCTGAGAAGCCCTTGCACTTTTTTGGGCTGTGCCAAAGCAGATACTGAGAGCTGGTGGGCAGGCCTGACCCCCAACCTCCTCATCACGGACTCCTCCCTATGACAGCCAAGTATCTTTGGTCAAAGGGGACATGAGGTCACTGGATGAAATGCACAGGGCCTAGCACATACTGCCCCTGGCCTCAGGCCCTTAGCTGAAAGTAGGAGGCCACAAATATTCCAGAATTTTTAGGATTTTAGGAAAGCATATAAATTCTATATTTTACAAAAATCCTTCATAGTTATGGCTAGGACAATAGCCCAGAACTGCACACAGCTCTCTGCAAGGAACTGTATGACTCATGCTAAATGGATCAAGACCATTTAGATGGATGGATCAAACCTCTCCACGACAGTGTAGACCATGATTTGCTGGCAATAAATTCATGTTTTGCCACCCAGTGAATTAACACAAAACCATATCAGGGTTTTCTGGGTTGTAGATTCATAGGCAGGGGATTGAGATCCTGAAAGAGGAACCCTGATCACCTTTGTCTCTTTTTTTGCTGTCTTCTCTCCTGGTTTAGCTGTAGTTCCCTCATTACAATCTATTCTCTCCTGGTAACAACACGAGTCAGTTCCTTGCAGAGAGCTGTGTGCAATTATGTGCTGTTGTCCTCTAAATGGCTATGAAGCATTTTGTGAAATATAGAATTTATATACTTTTCTAAAGTCCCAACCCATTCTCTCTCTAGAACTAATCTAGCCTCACAGGAATAGTATTAATCCCTTCCAAGGGTGGAGCCCCCATGATCTGATTACCTTCCACTAGGACCCACCTCTTAAAGGTTCCACCATGTGTACACAGCCACGCTGGGGACCAGGCTTCCCACACATGAATCTTTGGGGGACACACTTAACCATATGCAAACCACAGCAATATACAGTAGAAAAGTCCTGCTCTCAGAAAATTTGCACTCAAGTAGAGAGAATAATCCTCCAAATAGATGGTGACAAATCCTATAAATGCTATGAGATGGCTAGATATTTGGTACAGCAGAGGTGGTACGTAAACAATAGGGGAAACCATTTGAGGGTGGCCAGGAAGGTTTTTGTTTTGTTTTGTTTTAGACTAGGGCACCTGAATGGAATCTTTAAAGATAAATATGTATTTCCCAGGAAAGAAGGGAAATTCCTTCTCTTGGAAAAAATGTGAGTGAGTGTGAATAGGGTTGGGGGTTATCCAGCAAGTCTTTCTGGCTCCTGGCAGTTGCTACAGGCATTCTGAGTAGGAGAGCCTATTTTATGAACAGAATGAAGGAGGGTGATGAGAAATGGTAATCTCTGGGGAATAACATAATTGGGATTATTCTTGTACCTCCCAGGCATGACACCTGATTTGGAGCAGTCCATCTGGTTCCCATTTTCTTGTAGGAAACTCTTTTCTGTTTGGAATATTGTAAGATTTCTTTATCCTGGGAGTGAAATTTTTTCCCTCATTTTATCCTTAGCAAATCTGCAAACTTACACTTTTTGTTTTTAGTTTAGGGTAATTTTCTTCCATTATTGATTTAATCATTTATTCATATCCATTTTTTTCTTTAGAAAATCTCTTTTTACTTTCGTTTTAATGCTTTCATTAGTGCATTGTAGTCTCACATCATAATGTAGTTCATAGTGATAGTGACATACATGCACACAGCACTTGGTGAGCTTTCCCCCGGCTCCCTCCCCACTCCCCCTCTTCCCCATACAGGATATTGAAATTGACATTGGTATTTTCACATATGTACATAAGGTCAATGGAAGTGATTCTTTGATTGATTCTCTCCCCATCCCCCAAAACCAACCTCTCTTAGACCCCTTCCATCACTCCACTGCTGAGGGTTCTCCTCAATTATCTAAAGCACCACTTGTATCCGGATTACTTCCTAACTTCCATATATGAGAGAAAACATATGACCCTTCATTTTCTGTGCCTGGCTAATCTCACTGAACATAATGTTCTTCAGGTCCATCCATTTTCCTGCAAATGACATATTTTGTTCTTCTTTATTGCTTGCTGAGCGTGTATATTCCATTATGTGTATATCCCATAATTTTGTAATCCATTCATCTACTGATGGATACATAGGTTCATTCCATAATTTGGCTATTGTGAATTGTGCTACTATAAACTTGGATATGCATGTATTACTATTCTTATTTCAGTCCCTTTGGAAAGATATTCAGGCGTGCTCTTTTTAGAACTCCTATTACATTTCATGTTAGGATCTCCCGGATCCATCTTTCTAGTCCTTTATCTTTCATCAAAGGTTTATTTTCCTTCCCTTTTTTTATGTCCATGATATTTCTCCAAAGTCACTATTTGTATCTAAACAGTGACTATCTTCTAACTCATTTCTTCAATACTCTCTTCAAGAAACCATTCTTCCTGGGTTTAGAAATTCCTGTGTAGGCATGTGATTCTCAATTACAGATTCTTAACTCTGTTCAGCTTTTATTTAGTTGTGTATTCCTCTAGTGTCTTTATTTTTAATAAGTATCTGCACTGTTTGAGTTTCCCTCTAACCCTGGGGTTGTGTAGTTGTTCTTGCTGTTTTATCAGATCAGATAAGAGTGTCATTTATCCACTGGAGGCAGTTCTGAGAGAGATGGAGCCAAAGCGCATTGTACCTCTCTGCATCCACAGGTGGCTGTAAAAGCTTTCTCCCTTTCCCCTGGGAGTGCAGGAAGCTTATACTTCCTACTCTCTCCCTGATTCAGGAATAGATAGGAATTGGCCCCTCCAGTTAGTCTGAGGAAGCACAGATCATTGTTGCCTGGGTATTTGCAGATCTCAGAGTGACCCTTGCCACAATGGGTCCTTTCTGGTCCTTGCCCATGGATACTCTGCTTCTGTCTTAATCTCACACTCATAGGCTCTCTGGTATATGGGGAAGATGGCCCTGAGCCAGCTCCACCTGTGGTAACTTCCACAGAGCCTGAGACCCACCTGGAACCAGATGTTTACCAACACTGGAAGCTGCTTAGATCAGGAGCTGGGAGAGTGAGCTCAGGTTGCCATCTTCCTAGAAGCCCCAGGGTTGTCAAGGTTGGTTTGATCCCATCTGCATCAGAATCACTGGAGCTCTTGTTAGGCAGGACCCTTTAGGACAGTGTTTAGAAATGTGTGTTTGCTCAGCCACACTCCCTGGTCACTTTGATGCACATCACATTTTGAGGAATAATGATTTGGAGAGAGACAGTGACCCCTTTATGAACTGCCTCAGGAATCACGATGATGCAGTGGTTTTCAATTCCTTGAGTCTGATAAGGACAGGAATGAAATGGACCTAACATTGAGATTTACTTTACAATATGGCCGAGGTCTTGAAGGCAACCAAAGAGGGATAGATTAGGAGCAAGGATTGGAATTATATGGCAACTGAGATACTTTAAGGACAGTCTTTATTTTTTTTAAATGATTTCTAGACCTAAGCAGGAAAAGTAATAAAACACAAAGCCTAACTCTTAAACTTGTTTTAGTACCCATTGCAAGTAAATCACTTTATGAATTTTTTTGGGGGAAAATATTTTAAACTTTTATATTTGTTCTTGGGTTAATGGGTCATAGAATAGTCTAGAGTGTTTCCCCAGAGATGACTCAGACGACATGGGCCATAGTTCAGTGGGAAGTATATCCCTTTCCTTGTCGAAGTATTTCCTCATTTGCTAGGCACCTGCAGGCTGCTTATACAGAGGTCACACTGCCTCCATATGAGACATCGTGTTGTGGACAGTTTCAGCCTGCTCCTCATTGTTCATTTCTGGTCACAGTAGAAGGGAATCATATTAGGCCAGTTGTAAACCATCTGATAGTTTTTTTTTTTCGGTACTGGGGATTGAACCCAGGGGCATTCTACCTCTAAGCTACACCCCCAGCCATATTTTTATTCTTTATTTTGAAACAGGGTCTCACTAAGTTGCAGAGGGCCTCACTAAGTAGCTGAGGTTGGCTGCAAATTTGCAATCCTCCTGTCTCAGCCTCCCAAGTACTGTGATGACAAGCATGTGCCACCATGCCCAGCTTAAACCATCTGAATATTTAAAAATCTTTATCATATTTTATACAGTGGGAAAGATGGTGCTTTCCTATAAATAACTTTTCATTATGAGTTTAGATGCTACAGAGGTGCTTGCATTCTAAGTTTATACGCAGTTAATGTTCTGAGAGCAACTTCCTCCTCAGCTCAGTAGAAATACAATTCTGAGTTGGTTGATGACTTTCAGTTTCTTTTCCATCAAATTTTATTCCTGTTTGAATGGCAAGAGTTCAGAGAACGTCATAAGGAAGTAAAATAACTTGATAGGGATGATGTATAAGGTCAATACTTTCAGTGCATTGGTAATATATCACAATTTGTTGAACACATTACTTTTGAGAACCTACTGAGGTCCAAGTACCATCCGATTACACACTTTCTCTCCAAAATAGTTTTGTTCCAGTTGAGACCTGGAGGAAGGCTGGCAGTAAAGCCCAATGGAGACACACACCAGGGCCACTGTGAAGGTGGAAGAGAGAGGAGACAGTGCAGGGGCAGGTCACAGACTCAGCAGTGCTGGAGTGAGGCTTCCAGGCTGGAGGTGGATTCTGGTCCTGTGTCCAGGAAGCTTGAAATAGTGATCCCTAGGGATCTGCACTTGGAAGGCAGATCCACCCAATCAGAAGGCGGTCTCCCTGGGTGGGGCTGGGCTGAGTGCCACCTTCTGGGAGGCAATGCTGAGTAGTAAGCCAAAGATGACCAGGCCCAAAGAGGGATTTAATACTGTATCAAGGCACACAGATAAGAAGGAACTATGGATTCTTTCTCTATATTTTATTTTTTGATTAACATGTACTGCCTGTACATATTACTGGGGTTCAGTGTGATATTTTAACACATGAATACAGTGTGCACTAATTAAATCCAGCCTCCATTTATTCAACCTCCCCCACACTTTTGTTAACCCTAGTAATCATTGATCTACATCCAGGTTGACTTGTTTTAGCTCCCGCAGTGTCTTTCTGTGTCTGACTTATTTCATTGAAAAACTCTTCCTCCAGTTCTATCCATTTTGCTCCAAATGACAGAATGTCATTCTTTTTGATGACTGAATAAGTACTCCATTGTGTATATATGCCACATTTCCTTATCTACTCATCTGCGATGGACACCTAGGTAGATTCCGTATCTTAGCTATTGTGAATAATGCTGCAATAAATGTGTGTGTGTAGGTATCCCTTTCGTGTGCTGATTTCATTTCCTTTGAATATATATATTCAAAGGAATATATATATATATATCCAGAAGTGGGATAGCTGGACCATATGATAAATTTTGAACAGAGAAAATAATCAAATTGGTACATTAGAGATGTTATGGAGGGAATTAAGGAAATTGGGACTCTTGAAAATCCATCTATGTGGGGCTCCTCTGCAAAAAAGGGAAGTTTCTTTTCATTTTTGGCTTGTACTACAGGATATGGGTGTGCAACAAATCTAACCAACTCAGACTTTCCTGCATTTGCATGCCAATAACAATTCAGAAAGATACTTAAGAGTCAATGTTTCTTTTAAAAGTTTTTATTACTGCACAACAGTTATACAGAATAGTGGGTTTTATTGTGGCATAGTTGTATAGGCACATAACATAATTTGATAAATTTCAATCTAGTATCTCCCTGTTCCCATTCCTCCTTCCTCCCCCGATCCTCTTCTTCCCAAGGAGTCTACTTCTTATTGTTTTATTGTCCATGAACAAAAATAACACAAAATCAATTAGAAAAATCAGTGGTTGAAAATTACTTTGAGACTTACTTATATTTTTTTAAAAGAAGCCAATGTTATAAGTTCTTTAAACGAAACCACTTGTATACCAGTGTACATTTATTAATTTATATACTAATTATTTCCAAAAAGATTTGAGGCCACTGTTTACATACAAGGCATTTATAATATTAGCTAAGAGTTCTAAAATGACTCTTTTGAGGGGAAACCCTCCCAAGAAGGTGTACTCAAAAGGACTTTATAAATGAGACAATACAAATTCTGGAAACTAATAAATATTTGATTACACATTCTGTATATTCTGTAATAAATGCTGTAATGTTAATTGATTGAAATGAGACCCACTTTAAATTAATCCAGCTTTAAGTGGTTTGAAATATCTTTTCCTCCCTGTTTCCTTAAGTCAAGATGTTTCTTGTGGTCAATGTATAAAATTTAATATAGTGTGTGTTTCTATATCTCCCCAAAGCTATGTGGATGTCTTGTTGCTGGTGGTTTCTACAGGGGAGAAATTCAGTGTTTCTATGCTTGAACTCTTAATAGACTTCTGAGACTTATGCCAGCAAAATAAATACCATAACACGAAGTGTACTTAAAGCACACATAGAATTCTGGGCTGAAGACTTCTTTCTAAGAAAGCAGTTCAGTAGAGTTCACAGATGGAAGCCAAAAGTTGTAACTATAAGAAGTTGCTTTATTGCAGAGCTATGTAATGGGACAAATACTCAGCCCAGATCAGAGCCACAACATAAAAAGAATACTTTTATAGATTTCAATATATTAACATAATATATAACATTATGCAGCCTTTATAATTTGTTTTTAAATCCACGCAAATGTGTGAAAAATGGTTATGTAATGAAATTAAGGGAAAAGATGAGAAAAATAATGCACTGTGAATGGGAGTTTAGAGAAATGCTTATCTGTGGTGATGAAACTGTGCTTTGAAGAATGTTCTCATTTTTATTCTTGCTTGTTGGGCTTTACCATAAAACCAGTAGACAATTATTTTTCTCAGAGCAACTAGGGCTCATTGGCTTGGATCAGCTCAAGGAGGGCACAGGTTGAGGTTCGAATCTGCTTCTTTGGTTTCTGTTGGGAGCTACTTACTTACCTCCTACTCTGATTCCTTTGTCTTACCATGAACAGCAGTAGGAACGACAATATGGACCTCACCCGGGTGCTCTTGCGGAAGTTTGGAGATCAGGATCTTCTCTGTGCTGATGTAAACCCAGATCTGTAAGTACCACGGGCCCTCTGCAGAAGCGAGATGCCTGTCAGCAGTGCTGCGGATGGGTGGCCATTTCCCTCCAAGCCTGGTTATGCCATGTTGGAAATTTACATTACATGAAATGAACATTACCCTAACAAGTAGGATATTACTGAACAGGCCTAATCGGTATCACCATATACAATAATTTGAAATAAGACACATAATTACCCCTTTTCTACCCTTCATATACACAAGATTTGTACTATACAATATTTGTACTATATAATATTCAATTTGCTTGATAAAACCCAGAGCTAAAAGGAATGAAGTAGCAACTAAGTGTGAACTACATATTTACTACCTTTTACTTTTAGAGAAAATTTGTACATATGAAAAGATTAATTATATATTCCTTTTACATTAAGAGACTTAGAATGTCTGTATATACAGTATACATGTAAGTGAGAACATTGTCATTTGTCTTTCTGTGCCTGGCTTATTTCACTTCATGTAAAATCCTCCAGTTTTATCCATGTTGCTGAAAATGATAAGATTTCATTCTTTATAGCTGAATTATATTACTTTTTTTTTTTGCAGTACCGGGGCGTTCTACCTCCGAGCTACACCCCCGGCCCTATTTTTTTTTTTATGCTTTATTTTGAAACCGGGTCTCACGAAGTTGCGGAGGGCCTCACTAGGTAGAGAGAGAGAGAGAGAGATATAGAGAGAGAGAGAGAGAGAGAGCGAGAGCACTGAGGCTGGCCACGAACCTGGATCCTCCGGTCTCTGCCTCTCAAAGTACTGGGATTACAAGTGTGCACCACCACGCCCGGCTCTGAATTATATTTCATTGTGCATACATACTCCACATTTTCTTTATTTATTCATCCATCAATGGAAACCTAGGTGAATTCTGTATCATAGAAATGAGAGTAGAACAGTGGATACCAGGGCCTATGAGGGGAAGCTGGAGAGAGGATGGGTAATCGGTTCAGGGGTACAGTAAGGTAGGAGGAATAACTTCCAATGTTATGATTGATAACAGTTAATTGAATATTTCAGAATAGATTAGTAGACAGTATTTTCTTAATTCCCAACACAGATATGCAAAATGTTTCAGATGATCAGTATGCTAATTTTCCTGATCTGATCATTGCATATGTATACAGGTATTAAAATATTGCTCTGAATATCATACATGTGTACAGTTATCATGTGCCAGTTAAAAATTTAAAAACATTTAAAATAGAAAAGCTCAGTACATCAATGTGTGGTAACTTACTTGTAAGATAATTTTCCTGGGATTTGGAAATGATAATATAGAGGTGACCTTTCTATAAAACCTTGATAAAGTACGCCTGTCTTCATAAATAGTTCTCTCGCTCTTATTATGCTCAACTTTTATTTATTGAAGATCTAGTATAAATAAAGTGCTGGCATAGGGACCAAGATGAATAAAAATATGGCCCTGTTCTCAAGGAATTTACAATTCTGTGTAGAACAAATGAGGCAAGCGATAAAGACCATAGTGGTGTAGTGAATGCTAGACGTGTATTTTTTAAGTAATAAATATAAACATCCAGACAAGAATACTATATTGGAAATATGTTTTCTAATTTGTGATGACACATTTTGCCCATTAGTCACATTGGTAATTAGTTTGAGACTGAATAGCTATTAATGGTCTCAGTATGGAAGAATTAATAGAAAATTAATTATGTTGTTTCTCTTGAAAAAACAAAGTAATTTATTTAACTGCAGCTTTAGTAGTGATGTTTTTATTTCCCTCCTAGCTAATGAAACTTGTAGGATGTAAAATACATCTGTCTTTGAGAAACTGAAACAGAACCTAGGGCTATGTGATTCATCCTTGCCCTCAGGTTGTATCAAGGAAAGACCAGTTTACAGAAAAAGATACTAGTATCTCCAGAGGGGAAAATAGAAAGATGGACTCAAGGACAGCATATCATATTCAAAATTATGTTTGGACCTATATTTAGCTCACAGTTACTTTACATAATTGCAGCAGCCCTTCAAACTCACCTCCCTTTCCTCCCCAGCACTGGCTTCCTTGGCCCACCCACCCACTACCCTCCAGGTATACCAGTTGCCCTTCCTTCTGCCTTCCTGGATTCATGTAATTTTTCCCTTTCCTTTGGGAAAGCCACATAGTCGGTCCTCTAGTTCCATCCAGGTTGCTGAAAATGATAAGATTTCATTCTTTATGGCTGAATTATATTCCATTGTACACATACCCCACACTTTCTGTTCTATAACCATTTCTACTAATTTCCAGGTCCATATAACACAAGTCCAGGCCTATGGACTGTTAAAGGCAAGGATGCTATGAATACTTGTATTAATATCCATGTCCCTGTTACAAACAGGGCTTGATTCACTAGGGTCTCAAATCAAAGCAAGAAGGTTTTCTTCAGTCAATTTCCTCCTGTAAGTGTACAATATTGTTGAATGCCCTGATATCTTCAGTTTTAGGTTCCTGGCAGACTTCAGCAAGTACTCCGTCGTTCATCAGGGAAACATTTTTAAACCACAGACGACATTCTGCTTCTGAGCATCATACATGAAAGTGACTAAACTGTGACTTTCACCTCTCATGGAAGCCACAGAAGAGCTCCAAAGCTCCTGACTGTGGTATAAATCTGACCTGAAGTGCTTTTTACTCGTAATATAGAATAGCGCATCATTTCTTTTTCTTTTCTTTTTTTTTTGTGGTACTAGGGATGGAACCCAGGGGCATTCTACCTCTGAGCTACACCCCCAGCCCTTTTTACTTTTTGTTTTGAAACAGGTTCTCGCTAAGTTGCTGAGGGCCTTGCTAAGTTGCTGAGGCTGACCTTGAACCTGTGATTCTCCCATCTCAGCCTCCCAAGTACTGGGATTACAGGTGTGCACCTCCCATGTACTGCATGTACTGCATGGTGCATAATTTAAATGTTTAAATGTTCTAAAATTGCCAATTTTGAGAAGCAGTCTGGTGTATTTACATAATTCATTTCATGTTACAAGGTTGACATCAGGTGACACTCTGGTGACAAATTCCTGTACTGTTTCTGAGGCAAATGGTCGCTTTTCCCCATCCATTCTCATTATTGTTTTAATACAGAATAAAAACGGAAGTTAGCACATCTTATATCTCTATCCAACTTAAAAAGCCCATCAGGGAGGTGTGTAAGGCTTATGTTCATATATTTCAGAGCACCATTACCCTGATTAGATTGCAGCTATGTTATGCGCCCTTTCAGTGGTCTAGCATTTCCAGTGCTCAGAACACTCTAGAAGGCTGGCTGGCCTGGTGAGTGCTCAGGACCTGGAATCCCGGAGGCTCCTGTGAATGCTGACAGGTCCCCTCTGAGAGGCCTGTGGAGATCAAAGGTCACAAGTGCAGAGTGCACATATCAGGCATCGAGGTACAGGAGTTGAGAGCGCACATCAGGGCCTCTGTGCAAATCTCCCCTCCTCCACTCATTAGCTGTGTGACCTGGGCCACTTATTGAGCCCCTTTCTGTCTCTGTTGGTATCGATGTGCTCCCAGTTCTCTGGAAAGAAAGAACAACACTTCAAACAACAGGCGTCACCCTGCCAACGCTTCCGTTCCCTTTAGGCAAATCCAAACCTGGAACGTGACTCTCAAGAGAGGGTGTCCTTACAGCACTGCCTCTCTCTTTGAGATTTAAAAGGCACAGTAGACTATTAAAAGCCCCAGGCAGCCCTACATTAGAAAGACCTACTTAATCCAACATTTCCAGACCTTAGGGACAAGTGATCACGTTCAAAATGTATTTATTCTGGAACAGCATCACTGCGGGTATGCCCTACATGTGTTAGGGAAATGCTTTGCTGAGTCCAAGGGTACGTTTAGAGTCCTCAAGTCTAGAAGGAAATTTATGTGGAAACATCCAGTTTCTAACATGTCCTCCCTTCTGCCTGTCCCTCTTACGAATGCTCACACAGCTTCATAGTGAATCTTTGTTTGAACACAAACATTGTTGGAGGCTGAGAGATGCTCCAAACACTAAAATCTGTGAAATGCTCTCCTGGATCATTCTGCAACTTTCATGGCAACATATTTTTATTCTATCCAAGGGAGCTAGGAAAAGAATAATGGAGCACTTGGAAGAGAAAAAGGGGACTAAGCTTTTAAAGCAATTAATTAAATTATGCACATTTGGTGTGTTAATCTGTTTTCTGTTGCTATAACAAAATACTTGAGGCTGAGTACCTTATAAAAAAAGAGGCTTATTTAGCTCACCATGCCAGAGGTTCAAGAACATGGTGCTGGCATCCATATGCCTCTGGTGAGCGCCTCATGACTGGTAGCATAACAATGGCAGGAGTGGGTACAAGTGAGATCACTTGGCAACACAGGAACCAAGAGAGAGGTTCTGGGGTCAGGTTTGTTCTTTTTATAACAACCTGTTCTCTCAGGAACTAACTGGAGTCCCATGAGAACTACGGTAATCCATTCTAAGGGTGGTACCTACAGTGATCTAATTACCTCCAGCAGGCACCACCTCGTTCCTGTATCTTCCCCCTCTTCCCAACACTGACACACTGGGAACCTAGCCTCTGGCACAGATGATGACCAAGCTGTATGTGGAACAAACCACATGTAGTCCATAGCCCTTGCTACCCGTCATCTAGGGCAGCACAGGCAGCAAAGAAACATGAACAGAGTCATTTTCAAAAAAGTAGTTATCAGATACAGAAGTCTGGTTAAATATGTAACTCCTTCAGGTCATATTTATTTCCATGTTAGCTTGTAAGTCTCAAACTGAAGTCCCCATAAGCTAATCAGATAAGAAAGTAGCACTGGGGACGTCTTTGTTTCTGATATTTCAAAAATCACATGGAAATTTTCCTTTACGAAGCTAGTTAATATGATGGCAAGTTTCCTTCCATTGGAATGGACTCTTCCCAACTTGGTGTAGTTATATTGCAGCCACACACCGGGAAGAAAGGCGGAGCTTGGAGCTCAGCAGCCCAGTCCTTCTGCTGTGACCTTGGCCCGGCTGCTCAACCTTTCAGAAGTGGGGCCAGAAAGGGTTTTGGTAAAAATATCTAGCCAATGTCCATAACTCAATAAATTCTTCCCCAGTTTTTGAATAATTAAAAATAAACCATTACCAAAGTAAATTTTGATTGAGAAATGTTAGAAAAAAATTCTAAAGCATGGAGCCCCCAGAGATAAAAAAAAACAACAACATGGAAACATTCTAGAATAAAAGTTTTTGAACCACCACCACACGTTGTTTTTGTAACTGCTTCCGCTGCACAATCTTTCTTCAAAATGAAAATAGAATAATTGCTTTTCTGTGAATGCTGATTAAGTGCCTGTGTCATGCCACAGAAAGGAATGATCACTTCGCTGTGTTTATTAATTGCTTTTTGGTAGCTGGTTGGGAGATAGGGAGCCTCTAGATTTACCACATGCCCAGAACCGCCCTGATAGTCCTGGAGCCCTGGCAGTGTGTTCAATCCAGCACGCCGAGTGAGTGGCGTGTCATATAATGGAAATGCTGGCACCGTAATAAAACACTGTCCTCTGATTAGCAGCTCACACTGTGAAAACAAATGTCAGGATGCTGCCTTCGCGGTGGTGGGCGGTGATTATCTTGTGAACTGTGTTCCACTGGGACGGGAGTCTCTGGTATGGAAATAAAGCAGCTCTCTAATCCAAAAGATCCTCCCAATTTTTTCCTTGTTCTGTAGGAAGAATTCTTCATGCTGGCGCAGGGATCCCTTCTCTCACCCCGAGTTCCAGGATTCCTGTGGCTGTCTGGTATGTTTCTGCAGCAATTTATTTTTATCTTTTAAAATAGAAACTCAAGTTAAATGAATGTGAGTTTACACCATCTGTAAAATCTTCATTTTGAGCTGTATGTGGTGACACACGCCTATAATCCCAGTACTTGGGAGGCTGAGACAGGAGGATCACAGGTTTGAGGACAGTGAGACGCTCATCAATCTACCGAGACCCTTTTTCAAGATAAAAAAAATAGGGCTGGTGGTGTAGCTCAGAGGTAGAATGCCCCTGGGTTCAATCCCAAGTACCATAAATACATACATACATACATAAATACATAAATAAATAAATACATAGATCTTCATTTTGTTAACCAAGTCCCTATGACTTTCTGGTTCACTGGATTGGTGGTTTCTGGGAAAAGTTTCATCACATAAAGTGAGCCTTAGACAACACTTAACATAGACTTAGCTATGTCTCTCCTGTTCATGCCTGCTGCTCTTGATCATTAACACCCCCAACCGGCATTCATGGAACTACTGAATCTTCTTCAATTAATGATGAAAAGCTAGAATTGCCCCTTGGGGGGAAATTCCTCCAAATTTCAAAGCATGATGACCTGGAGGTTCTCATCATTTTTTTAAAAATCTGAATTATGAGAGCTAGATATTAAAAACTAAGGTTCCATTTAGCATTTCTTTTTTTTTTTACAATACTGGGGATTGAACCCAGGGGCATTCTACCTCCGAGCTACACCCCAGCCCTATCCATTTAGCATTTCTAATATGGCTGATTCACACACACAGACACACACACCATATAGAAGTAGATATTCCATCACTGAAATGAAGGCCACAGCAACCAAGTCTGTGCAGGAGAAAACATTGAAATTTATTTGGAAAACAGATTGGAACTCACCTCAAAGGAAATCTCAAAAGCTAATTAATAGTAGGCGTAGACCTGTTATCCACAATCAACAAGCTAATGCAGCAATCTTAATTTACTTAGAAAAGGAAAAGAAATTCTTAAATTGGGGATCTATAAAAGAAATGGCCACAAAGAGAACCTGTTTTTCAGGCCTCTCTGTTTAGTGGCCCCTGGGCTGCATTCCTCTTAATAGTTTAGTGGTCTTGGAACATTTGCTTGTAGAGGACTTGGTCTTCTTTCTCTTAGACACAAGATAGAAATGTAAGAGAGATCAGTAACACTGTACCTGTAATGGGCACTCCAGGTGTCACTGGACCTGAGAGGATTGATGGACTCCATGTTTGCCTTTGGTCAAAAACCTCAGCATGTGTAATTAATGCTCCTTTCTCTTTTGCCATTCTCTTTTGCTCAAGTTTTTTTTTTTTTGCACATTTTTTCCTCTGTCTTGCTTCTTCCATTTACCCATGATGAAACCTCTAATATTTTACCTTGTGCTCTTTTTCTCTAGCCTTGATTTAATCACCTTGCTGTATTCGTAGCTAGTGTTTACCAGCTATCTCAAGTCTATTGGGATTAGACTGGGTAACAGTGGTTAAAGGACAAATGAATGTCTGTCAGAATGGTTTATGTTTCTGCTCCTAAATTCAGTCCAATTGACACGGACTGTAAGATTCCAGTAGTATGCATACAAGAAAAAAGGTTTCATCTGAAAATGTTCCATAACCAAATAGGTTTCAGAAGTTCTGGCTAAAGAAGCATTAAACAGGTCTCTGCCACGGCAGAGGTGAAGAAGTACAGCGTTGTGTGTAAATGATTGGACTAAATAATCCATTTTTGTGTGTGACATCCATGTTCTTGGCTATACATTTTTCAAAATGCTGGCCCATCCATTAGAAAGCAGAGGCCCTCAGGAGAGAGGGTGTGGGAGTGGAAATTAGAAAGGCCCCAGGGAATGGGTGCTGCTCCTTGGGGTTGGCTGGAAGGAGATACATGGAGGTCTGTGGAAGGCAGGCCCACACCCCAGGCTGGCTCTGTGTTCTTTAGTGATCCTGTTGAGCCAAACTGACTGTTTGGCAGAGGACAAATCTCTCTCTCCCTTTAAACTCATACGTGTCACCCAGAAGTCCTGGGTCTGCAAGGATATGTCTGTTTTCTCACATTTCTTGAATATACCATGGTGCTCCCAAACTCACAAAAGAGTTCCAAAAGAGTTCACAAAAGAGTTCATTGCTTGCAAAAGACACCACCAGGAAGGCTCCTGGGGAATGGCATGGGAGCCACCTCTGAAGAATGAGCGGGACATCACAGGGCCCTGGCTCTCGGGAATGAATGCAGCAAGGTGGCCCTTATCCTGCCACCAGGAATGAGTGCGGCTTTACCTGGAGTGAGTGGAGGGCTGTGGGGGTCCTGTGGCTGCTGGGTGTTCTCACACAGTTCTAGAGCCCGCAGTCAGAAATAGTATCAGTACCATTTCATCTGCACTCAAAAGTCAAGGGACTCCCTCCAAAGGCTGCAGAGGAGAATCTGTTCCTGGCCTCTCCCAGCTTCTGTTGGCTTTTGGCCTTCATTGGCTTGTGGCCACATCAACGCCTCCTCTCTTGTCTAATATTCCTCTACCTCCCTCTTCTAGGGTTACATGTGATGGCCTCAGAGCTCATGCAGCCATCTAGGACAACCTCAGCTGAAGACCCAGAGCACTGTGACATCCACAAAGTCTTTGCCATGTACGGTGGCATTTCCAGAGTCCAGAGATGAGGGCCTGACACTTGGGAGCATCAGTATTCAGCTTCCTACAGAGGATATATTAGGGAGAACAAAACATAAAAACTAGGAAAAGAGACGGCATATTTTCTAGTGGACTTAAATTCCTTGATAAGAATTAATTTTTTTTCTTTTTTTTTTTTGCGGTACTGGGGATTGAACCCAGGGGCATTCTACCTCTGAGCAACATCTCCAGCCCTATTTTTTATTCTATATTTGAATCAGGGTCTCACTAAGTTGCAGAGGGCCTCAGTAAGTACCTGAGGCTGGCTGTGAACCCTGATCCTCCTGTCTCAGCCTCCCAAGTACTGGGATTACAAGCATGTGCCACCACGTCCGGCTAAGAATTTAAATTTTTAGCAAGGGATTCATCCAAATAAAAATAGCATTTTAGAAAGATATATCTTGATGCAGTTGTAGGGTGGATAGAAGGGAGAAATTCTAGAGGCAGGTAAACATTAAAAGGTTGTTATTAATCTGTGAGTAAGATAATTGAGTCTGGCTGAATTATATATCCATCTATCATTTTAATTGACAAATAGAAATTGTGTGTTCATGTTTTAGAACACGATGTTCTGATAGGTGTACACACTGTGGAATGGCTAAGCCAAGCTATTCCTGAAGCAGTGAGCATGTTAAGTAGCTTGGCTTAGTCATTCCAAAATGTGTGTCCTTTTCCTGTTTTGTGGTGAGAACAATTAAAGTCTACTCTCTAGCACTATTCAAGTGAGCAATATATTGCTTTCTATGATAATCACCACTTTTATACCAGATCTGATGTTTGGTGCACCTTTTACTCTCTGTTTCTCTGAACTCAGTGTTTGTAAATTCCACACATGGGTGAGAATTTGAATGGACTATAATTTACAACAATTATTATTATTTTCAGTGTCTTTCCCTAAACCTTTCTCTCAAAGAACTTTATAGTGCAGCGTTCAGAGTGTACAAGCCTTCTTACTTTTCCACAGTTCTTTCACGCATATCTGAACCTAACAGGTTCAGATCCAGGCGTAGATTAGGCTGTTTTTATTTCCATTTTGCAAATGAGCAAACTTCCAAAGCTGGCAGGAAAAACTCAGAGACAGAGAATTCCTATTTCTAATATATTATCTTCTCCCAAATTGTTCTGGCCACAGTGGAAACAAAGGTCATTGTCTGACCTCATCTGTGGCAGGGCATGCCGGGGTGACCTTGGGAAGTGGTCACTTGATGACACAGACCTGGTGCTAGCTCTCTAGTGAGTGGCCTGGAAGAGCTATTTGAATTCTGCTTTAGATATTCATGAGAGAAGCCTACACCTTTGAGTTCTGTTTATCTTCCTCCACTAGTTACCTCTGACTTTCAGGTTCATCAAACATAAGATCACTCAATGAAAACATGTTTCCTGTTTTAGTTCTTACAAATCTGCCCACACTTGCATACAGAAAAGGATTTGAAGTTTTTCGATATAATTGACTGCATGGGTCAACGTGGATTTCTCAAACGTATAAGACTCTTAAAGAGATTTTAGAAATCAGAATTTATAAAAGGCTGAAGATAACTTATTAAAATCGAAAGCTAGAAAAAGGCATGTTTAATTTAATGCAATGTCAGTACACTTGTTTGTGGGTTATGAAAATTTTCTATTTTATATTTTGAAAACAATCACAGAAGTGTCCAAATAGAAGTACCGGGGCTCCCTACCTGACCAACCATCTGGGTCACACCCTGCTCAACCTCTCAGGCTACAATGTGGAGGAGTACTTGCTGGTGCCATCTGAAAAACCAAGGTGTGTTGGAAACTGTTGCTGGGGATTTTCTATCATTTTTGAATTACAGTCATCCCTAGTATATATGGGGGATTGGTTCCACACCCTCAAGAATACCAAAATCAAGATGCTCAAGTTCCTTATACAAAATGACATAATATTTGCATATAACCTGCCCACATCCTCCTGCCTACTTCAAATCATCTCTCGATTCCTTATACCTAACACAATGCAAATGCTATGTAAATAGTTGTTATATTCTCTCGTGTAGGGAATAATGACAAAAAGAAGTCTGTACATGTTCAGTATAGATGCATTTTTTTTTCTGTGTGTTTTCCATTCATGCTTGGTTGAATCCATAGTTCTAGAACCCATGGATATAGAGGGCTGACTGTCCTTTGGAAAACCTCTTGTTTCAAATGCTAATGTTCATAAAAACTCAAAAGTCTAATACTCACCTTGGTGTGCATAAAAATTCCAGACCTGCTGCAGGCCTGCATCGGATTGCTGGCTGATGGCTTTTGGTCTTTGAAGCATTGGTGGAAATCACATCAATTGAGATCCCATTGGAGGTAGAGGCTGGGGAGCCAGAAGCGGTTTACTGCTTTAGGGAATTCAAGCAGACGAGTTAGCAGCATAATGAAATAATGGTCTCCTCTTAGAATTCCCTCTACTGTGCAGCATCGGTGCACTCTACTGAATGCAATTGGTGCCTTAAAATCCCTCAGGGGTTATTTTGGAGGGAAGCTTTTGTTTCGTACTGATTTTCCTTGAGCCCGAGGAGTGAAGTTGGATGAGGGGGACAGGAATGATTCTTCTCGTTGCTTTTCAGTCTCAGTAACATCCACCACACCATCAACTTTCCTGACCCCCCCAAATGTAATGCTTTGTCTAATATCTGCAGCTTCCCATCAGCTTACCATGGTGCTGCCTGGGACACCCCACTGCCTTTCCCTGCCCTGTCTTGGCCTTTGCTAGGCCAGCACATTATCATCCTCCCAAAACTTACTTCCTCCGCCTCAGAGTGGCTTTTTTTTTTTTGGTCTTTTGTGGCACTGAAGATTAAACCCAAGGGCATTCTACCTCCACTCCATATCTCCTGCCTTATTTTTTTATTTTTTTAATTTTGAAACGGGGTCTCACTAAGTTGCTGAGAGTCTCACTAAGTTGCTGAGGCTGGTCTTGAACCTGCAATCATCCTGTCTCAGCCTCCCAAGTACTGGGATTAGAGGCATGTACCACCAAGCCCAGCTTCAGTGTGGCTTAACTGCCTCTCCTGCTTCTCACTTCCTAGTGTCCTTAAACATGTCCTAGAATCTCTGCTTTCTTTCTAACCCTGATGGTTAGCTTTTGAAAGGTAGATACTCATGTGATCAGAACTTAGAATAGTATGTGGCACATCAGAAGTGAAAATCTAAATATATATTCAGCTGAGCCACGTGGTAAGCCTGAACACAGCCATCCAGCCCTATTCCTTTGCCTCAGTTTTGTAGCAAGAACAGGTGCTATGGTACAGGACCCTTCTAGAGTCTTCTTCTATCCAGAGAGTGGGAAATAGAGTTTAATAAGTGCCTTTCATTCTAATGTCTACTATTTTTAGAAGATTAATAAGTGCCAGATACAGTGCAGCCTATGGACATAGAGATAAAAGATATAATTCCCACCCAGGAAAAACTCACAGAGCTGCATGAAAGATACGTTAGTAAGTAGATGTTGAAAACCCAATGTGGTGATTGACACATGGATGGGAATGTAGGGTGCTGGGAGCATTGAAAAGAGAAGTAATATTTCACCCAACTGGAGTTCTCAGATGCTTTCCTGAGCCAGGCAAGATGTGAGTGGAGGATGAAGGGAGCAGAGTGGGGTGGACAAGCCAGGGTGGCCGTGATACCATGGCAAACTAAGTCATACCGAGTGGTGGGTTTGTAGGGGAAATTACCATGAGTTAAAGTGCTGATGGTCACAGCCATGGACTTACACAACATTTCCCTACAAGTCGGTAAGTTCCATGAAGTACTTTCTAATGTGGCCAGCCCCTCTAGGCCTACTCACGTGTGTTACGCTCCCCAGATACCTGGATGGGGGCACGTGCTCAGCCTCTGTGGTCATGCCACAGACCAGAGATGCTCAGCAGGCCACTGTCAGAAGACCACTGTAACTAGTGTGGCTGATAATGCAACACCCTCTGGGTGGAAGTCCTAGCACACTCTGAGCTGAGCTCAGACACCATGTTTGCCGTTAACAGGCTCGGAGGTTGGTCTTTCGGAATGCAGAGCCCCAGCAAAGTTCCAGACATGAACGCAAGCACATCAAAACCAAGAACTCTGGCAAAGGTAATTGTGCTCTTTTTAACCTCTTCTTCCTGTTTTAGAAAGTATTTATGAAAAATGAAAATCTAAATATATTTTTGAGCATGGGGTAGTGGGGGATGAGATCAGATCCCATAGTTTGTTACTGAGCATTAAGAATAATTGCATGTAAGCATTCCCTTGAAAGAGAAAATGAATTCTTTTCCTTTAAAGTGTGTATAAATAGAATGAATAGGTGACTACTTTTTGTTAAAATGAGACTTAGCATCATAGCCCTAAAACAAATGAGAAGACAATCCATTTTGAAGGATATCCATAGTCGCGATGACGGGTCCCTGCTGTCTCTGGTGGCCAAGGAGCTCTTCCATACATGAACATAAGTTCCTCATCCTCCTAAGGCTGATGGACACAGAGCTAACACAAAGAAGGCACCAACTACACAGGACATCTCTCAGGGCCCCTGGATTTTCAGGCCCTGGCAGGACTATCCCGTGAATTAGGAACATTTCCCTTGGAGTCACAGAAAAGAGGTAGAAGGGTTCCCAGGTGTGAGGCAGTAAGGACTGAGATAGAGGAGCATATCTTTACCCACCAGTAGGGATGCAGAAGTGAGAATAACATAGGGTTTTCTGATGCAACCTTAACATGGGGAAAGACGAAAGAGTGAAAGCTTTACATCTCCATGACTGGGGAAACAGTATGGTGCTTGGTGGAGAGGGTAATTGGAAAAGAGTAGATTGTGGGAGGAAGGCGAGTCCACTGGTGGAAAGTGCGTGTGAGTTCATTTTAGGATATTGGTGTGGAAATGGCCACAGGTCATTTCTTTCTATTGAGCATGGGTATTGCGTCTGCATATCAGCTCATCTTAGAACTAATGGGACAATCTCCCAGGAAGGCACCCTCTACTCTGTAGTGAAAGTGTTCATGGTTCACAGGACCCTGGAAAACCTAATCAGGATAAGGACCCGTGTGTGGTGAGACTTACTTGATGGGATAATGGTTCTTTATGGGAACTTCACAGTGTAATCCCTGATGGAAATTATAACAGTTGTACTTTACAATATAATCCCTGAAGAAAATTTTACAGTCATATTTTATAATATAATCCCTGAAGAAAATTCTAAGTCATAGTGCAGACCATTCAGAAATCCCTTCTTCAGCTGAGGATTGTTCAAATGTCTCTTCCTTTAGAGGCAACGTACAGGAGAAGATTTATAGCTCAATATGAAAATATCATCATTCATAACTTGATAGAAAAATAACCTAAAAGACATTTGCTGGCATATACTAGAACATATGTAGCCATTGTTAAAACATACCTAATTTGTAGAAGGAGTCTGTTCGTTTCCTCTAAGAATATTTCACTTTTTAATCTATCTAAATCCAGACCCTCCTTATTTATAGTAGATGGCTCTGTCTTTTCTTTCAGCTGTCTAGGGCATGGGTCTCTTGTTCAGTGATGTGGGGCCAGCGATTCACATGTTTTTAGGAAGTCTGTCCTGTGTTTCTTGTTTAGGTTGGTCTTCTGCACTGCCATGCTTGAGTGGTGATTTCTGGAGTTTTAAATGGTGTCTGACGTGTCCTTTGCCAGGCACAGGCACTCGAGTGAGTTGCGTCTGGAGCTTTGGGGATGAGCTGCTTTCCAGGAGGCCAGGCGATGCCGGTGGCAGTGAGGTATGAAGGGCAGGCTGTCACCTGAAGCACTCTTTGGAGGCTGCTAAGGGTCCTTGTCTTCTCAAACGACTGCATTAACCTTTCAGTAGTTAATGACCAGCCTGTTCCTTCAGCCTCGAGGCTACATTCATAAGACATAGATGATATGGTTTTCACAGTCTTTTTGAAGGGAAAAAAGAGAATTTGCGTATGAATATTTTTATTATATGATTCATTATATCATAGAATGTCTCTCACGCAGCCTTCCCGTGAGCTATTTCATTCATGTATTGAGTGTTTAGTTCATTTAGTCAAAATTGCCTTTAGAAAACACAGTTCACATGAAATGGCCAAACAACTTGCCTGTCTTGGTTTTTCTTCATACATTTTGGCTCTGCCTTGGAGTTTTACATATGTGATATTCCCTGAGTGATTTTTTTTTCCTTACTTCTGTTTAGGTACTTTTCTGAGCTATTGGCGAAAGGAAAGATCTGTTTTGAGGTGGTATAGTATGTTCCTAAAAGAAGATTAGCTTTCTATTTCACCTATTGGACCTATGGGCCAGGAAGAAAGGAAATCCCACAACTGATTTCTGTAACACAATCCAGTTTTAGAAAATGATTCTTTGGAGAAAAAAATTTTAAAATAAATTATAAAAAAGGAAAGCTCAGCCGGGCGTGGTGGCGCATGCTTATAATCCCAGTACTTTGGGAGGCGGAGACCGGAGGATCCGGGTTCATGGCCAGCCTCTCTCTCTCTCTCTCCCCCTAGTGAGGCCCTCCGCAACTTCATGAGACCCGGTTTCAAAATAAAAAGTATAAAAAATAGGGCCCAGGGTATAGCGCGGAGGTAGAACGCCTCTGCGTTCAATCCCCAGTACCGCAAAAAAAAAAAAAAAAAAAAAAACAAAAAGGAAAGCTCTACCTTTGAATATGACCAAATCCTGAATGCTAATTTTAAGGTCACCGTACAGGATGCATGGCTTACTAAAGAAATTATAAAACCTCTTTCAGGTGAGGGTCAATGTACAGAACTGCAATGGGGACTCAAGAGCATTTTAAACTCTTTTCCTTAAAATGCTGTGAATCAGTCATTTGTTGTCCAAATCACTTTATAAACCCTCCACAGTATCAATAGCCCATATACACCTAGCTCAGGAGGGTGGGCTGGGCTGTTGGGGGCTGCGCTTGTCCATGGGGACTGGTCCCCAGCTTCAGAGATGCTCCTGGGTTGGGCCCTGGTTCTGCCTTCTGGGGATGTTCCCCAGTCCGTCACCCACCATGGCCTTAACTCCACTTCCTGCTGAGTGCTTCCTCTCTATCACCCTCCATGGCTGCATGTGAAGAGGAAATTTGGAAGTCTGCCTTGGAGCAGCTCTTCAGCTTGCCTGTAGAAAGCTGGGCTCTCGAGCCTATCTCCCTTTCATGTGTAGTCCAGCCCTACAGTGTCTTCTTGCTACAGCTCCATCCAGAGCGCTCTAGGCTATTTATGTAATTAAGGCCCACCAGCCACCTTCATGGTTCTTCTGGAGACAGGCTGCTCTCTCTGAAACTAATTACTGGGGATGTCAGGGGACTGGGAAGCAAGGCCTCTGAGTCCCAGGCCCTTTTATCCCCCTAAGAGAGTCCCTTAGCAACATCATTCTTTCCATGGTCTGAAAGTTCTCACAGCCACACCCTTAGTCTTTATTCCAAAGCCTTGTCTTTCAACATTTTCCCTGAAATCCCTAACCCAGGTTTATTGGACACAATTTCCATCTTCAGAGTCGCCACAGTGATAATTTTACCAAGTGTTTCAATGCGACATAATATAGTTCACCATTTTGTCCGTTATCTATAACAGTTTTCTAGCCACTTCCTCCCGCCCCAGCATTCCTACAGGTTTTCTATTTACAAACTCCTCTCACTGTCTTTTCTTCATCACCCACTTTGCTGATCTTAAAACCAATGCCATGTCTTCTCAGTTTTTGTTGCAGTAACACCCCTCCCAGTGCTAACTGCTGTGTCAGCTATCTATAGTCACAACAGTGCTATCTAATAGTAATTACAAACCTCAGAGTTTTGGACAATAGAGCCTCACCAGCTCAGGAGTCTGCGAGGTTCTGCTGCTTCAGACCAGGCTGGGCTGCTCTTGTCTGGGACTAAGCACATTATGTGTTTGGCTGACTGTCGGCCTCAGCAGGAATGATGCTGGATGTTTTAATGTAGGATCATTAAGATGGAGAGCACCCCTTCAAAGGAAACAAGATGGAAAATGGTTTTATTATTTATTTACAGGTCTTGAGGGTTACATTGTGTGCCTGAGACCATATGCATAGAGATCAAGGAGTGTGTGTGTGTGTGTGTGTGTGTGTGTGTGTGTGTGTGTTGAGAGAGAGAGAGAGAGAGAGAGAGAGAGAGAGAGACTGCTACCCACTGGGCCCAGGGTTATTACCTGAACAGACTTCCTATGGGTGGTTTTTACTGTCAGATTTAAAGCAAGCAGGCCCAAGTTCCAGAAGGTAGCTGTGGCAGATCTGCACAGTCCATGCAGGTGGAAGGTCAGGGGCCCGTCAAGTGAGGCTGTATCTACTTGATTTGTCTTGTTCCAGAGGGAGGTGGTCCCAGGTGAAAGATGTATAAGGTAGGCATCAGAATCAACTGTGCTGGGGACTGGGAGGAGGTACAGAACTGGAAACTGCATCAAGGTTGAGGGAGCCTTGCTTCCGGTATGAGAAGGTCCCACGTTTATTCTCAGTAGATGATGAGGCAACAGGAAACCGTAAGAATTCACTAGAGTTTGCCGGTTGCTCAGCCCTGCCTCTATGCCTCACCTGCAGCAGGTCAGCCTAGCCTCATCTGCCATGAGGTCGGAGGCACAGGAAGGGCTGCTGGAGGAGACCCGTGCCTCCAGACCTCTTTCAGGGTCACATTCTGTGGGCCAAAGCCAGTCTTGTGGCTGAGTGCAGAGTCAGAATGGGAGGGTGGAAGTCACATGGCAAAGGACGTGTGTTCTTGGGATGTGAAGGACCGGGACCCTGAGAATGGAGAACAGAAGCTTAAGAGCCCAGAGAGGGCCAGGCAGGGAGGCTGAGCCCGCAGGGAGGCTGAGAAGGCAGGGAGGCTGAGCAGGCAGGGAGGCTGAGAAGGCAGGGAGGCTGAGCAGGCAGGGAGGCTGAGAAGGCAGGCTCCTGTCCCCTAGTGTCACTCCACCAAAGAAGCTCCACTCTGTTTTCTATACCATTGTTCTGTGTTATTTTTAAGTTGAAAGAAAAAAAATCACTCCACTTTAAAAATGAAGATTAAAACAATAGAAAGAAACAAAACAAAATTTGAAAGCCTCTTATACAGAGACTTTGCCTCTTATACAGGGCAAAGACTACCATTGTGTCTTCTATTTTTAACTCTAGCTAATCTGTTAAGAGAGCCAAGACTTGCAAGGTGAAAAGTCACAGACAGGGTTAGTGGGAGATTCCAGCTTCCATAGGCCCCTCCCTCCCTCCCTTCCTTCCTTTTTTCCTTCCTTCCTTCCTTCCTTCCTTCCTTCCTTCCTTCCTTCCTTCCTATTTAGGATTGAATTCAGGGGCATTCTACCTCTGAGATACACCCCCAGTCCTTTTCATTTTTTTATTTTGAAACAGGGTCTCATTAAGTTGCAGAGGCTGTTCTTGAACCTGCAATCATCCTGTCTCAGTCTCCCACAAGTAGGTTTTCTATATTTGCCTGTCCCTTGACTTTAACAGAATCCAAAGATTCTTATCATTTCCAGACATATGATGCCTGTGGAGGTGTGTGTGCGGGGGTGGGATGGTAAGAGTGAGACCACAGTACAGAGTCTGTGGAAGGCTCACTCTGCCTTGGGTGAAAGAAAGAGGTGGACATACTTCTGACATGTGATGTAAACTCCTTTAGTTCCCTGTTGACATCTCCATTAAAGAAACTTGTGTGTTACTCCCCTTCACCAAACTGTAGGTTTGAGTCATATTAGTTTTTTTTGGGAGGAAGGGAACCTCACACAATCCCACTCTATTTAGTCATAGCCTTGAATTCTTAGAGACTGTCCTGGGTCTAATGCTGCACTCCTTCTCCTTGGAGTTTAAAAGACGATTGGCAAGGGTTACTCTCTGAACTTAACATTTAAACAGGGGGTTAGAGATGTGAAAGAGATTGCAGAGTCTGTTTTCTGAATTGCTCAGTGAAGTGAGCAGAGAAAGAATTAGGGAACATTGTTTTATGTAGCAAGGTTTTGTTCTTGTTTTTTAGTGGCATGAGTAAAATTTTACTATTTAGCTCTATCCTCATGAACACAGTAGCTGCCACTCAGGGTCCTGGTTAAAAAACAATCGGTCGCAGTGTGATGGGCTGGATGCCAAGTGACGTGAAGTCTGGTTCTCACTTTGTATAAACTTTGGTGAAAAACTTGGATGACTTTCTCTGAGGGTTAATTTTCTGTTGGGCAGCTTTAATTCTTCCGAGTGCGTTGTCTGTTACAAAAGACAGCATTTTCTAGAGATATAAGCTCCTCCACTGAATTAAGACTCACATGGACCAGTTAATTCTTTCTATTTACTGAAGATATCAGCTTTCCAGACTGAGCATATATTTTTCATTAAAATATTGACATCTCAAAATGTTGGTAGTGATAGTTTGGCTAGTAATTTTATGATCCTAATCATGCTGGCTTTAATAGCATTGTCTTGTTCTTATTTTTTCCTTTACCTTTCCAACAGGCCTGGAACTTTATTCTCCATGCTCAGCAAATGTTCAATTCGATTTATTTTGAGAAATAATGTTCCATGTTCGGTTATTAATTTGAAAGTAATCATTTTTTTCTGATCATCTTCCACGCTTTTAATTTGCAGGTCAAATTTCATTAGCTTACCAACTGAGAAAGAAAAAAAATGATGGTCTTCGGTTCCTTTTTCCTGTGAGACTATAATTACAGAGCAACATTCACATTTGTTCTGGGGAAAATTAATCTATTTTTAGCTGTAAATTATAGGCTTGAGATAAATATAAGATTAGCAGACTGGAATTGACTGCTCACTGTCAGCCGTGCAGAAACATCCCCCTGAGTCCCGCATCAGGTGTTGTTGAATCCAATTGACACATGCGTTCCTGGGCCCCAGAATAGACTCAAGAACTAATTTCACGAGAGCCATGAAATCATCTTTCTTTTGTAGGTGTGGTATAACCAGAAGGCGTTTCACTCCCTACCCTTCTACCTAAACCATCTAAACAACCTCATTTTGTGGCGACACCTACCCCCTGCTGTGGACTGGCGACAATACGGTAATGTTATTTCTCATGCATTATAGTTGACTGCTTTCCCAAGAACAATATTTTTTTAAATAAAAGATGCAGGAAAGGTTTTGAATAGGATAGAGAAGAGCAGTGGGAAGGTGTTTGGCAACAACCAGCCCACGTATAAGGTCACATGGAGTTGTGGGCTCTCTCTGCCTCTATAGGGTGTCTTTAAGTGTCTAACCTTCTTGAAACTGTGACCTCATCTGTAAGTTGAGGGGACAAAGGGCAACTTGAGACTTCTCACAGTATTGTGTGGCTCTAATAGTTTGCAGAAGCAAGAAGAAGTGCACTTTTTAAGGATAGTGTTCTGTGGAATTCTGTGACAAAGAATAGAGGCTACCCCTCTGTTTTATCCCCAGGAAGGTGAACGTTGTCATTGGGTTTATTCTGGCCCCCAACTCATCCATCATTTATGTTGATCACTGATTGATTGCTTATGCTTTATTATCTTGACAAATGGCACAAGTCCATTTCTGGAATCTGGCGTTAATTTATCGGTTTAAGAGAATTTTCTTTTGCTTTACTTGAATGGATGTTATAATTATCAAATTAATTCAGATTTTTTAAAGGAGAGAAAAACAGGAAGTATTAACAATGACAGGCAATATCCATCATAATTTATTCACAAAATGTATTTGTTGAAGCGTTAATTCACATAGAAATCATTGCTAAACAATTATTCTGATATGTTTTTACTTTATTCTAACCTTACCTCATTTTTCCATATTTGTTTTCCTTTGAATACCATTATTTTTTCAGTGCTGGGGATTGAATCCAGGGCCTCGTACATGGTAGGCAAGTGCTCGACTATTGAGTTATATCCCCAGACTTCTACCAATTTTTAATAAAATAAATTTATTTTGTGGTACTGCAATATTTTTGAAATGATAGTGGGTAATATAAAACATCATACATGTGTATGACTAAGAGAAAGTGTGAAGTCATGCAGAGTAGAGACAGCAGGGTGACATTTATTAAGGGACTAAAATACCAGGGACTCCATTAGATGTTTAATATCCACAGTCTCATTAATTTTCCTATCAATTGTAAGATGGGCAATATTAACTTCCTTTACTGATTAGAAAACTGATGTTCAGAAAGTCACCTCACAGCCTAGGTTCTGAGCAGGTCTGGCTCTGGGGCAGAGATTGGATTCCAGATCCAGCTAATAACGAGCCTTGCTTCTCTGCTCCATCAAACTAAGAGGTGAATTCTGGTGGGTGTGCTTCATGGAGGGGCGTCATTTACATTGGACCTTGATGGATAGGCAGACATTTAAGGTCAGCAAGCTTGGTTCTCCAAGAGAAATCATAGTGTGTGGAGGAGTCCAATTTTACCTTATCATAAAGTTGAATGTAGAGAGATAATTGTTGATCTCTCTACAAAGATTGTTTGAGATCAAATTCTGCCTGATCTTGACTGGCAGGGTAAGGAGTATGGACTTTAATATTTAATAACAGTGGACACTTTTTCCCAATATTTGAGGAAAAGTGGGACATGATCAAATTAATATGTGAGAAAGAATGATATGAAAGCCATGAATTAAATGGGGAGGGCTGTTGTAATCAAATGACCAACCGGAAGGATGCCTTTCACAATTCAGGGGTAAGCCAGGCAAGGCCAGCATAAATCTGGAAGAAAAAATTGTTAAAGTTTAGAGAGATGGGAGAAAAGGTTGGGGTATCAAGGATGGGCACAAGAAAGGATTTTGGAATCTAAAATACAAATCTGAGCCTTTTCAGATTGAATGACTTAGTGTTCAGGACAGATGGAATTGTTCAAAATGTCAGGAGGAAGAAATGCTTTCAAAGGAGGGGCAAGGTGTCTCGCACACGGTCAAAGATGCTGGTTTGATTCACACATAGAGATAAAAATGTGCAGTATGACTCAGAAAACTGGAGAGGAAAATTCAGCAGAGAAGTCATGGGTAACCTTAGCCCTAACCTCAATAATTAGAATAATAAAAGATGAAGGTGGTCAGTAAGAGGGATCCTGCCTGGGTTAAGAGTCAGAGGGAGGAGGGTGGCAGGCAGAAAAATGGGGAGTGAACACAGATGCTACAGCCTCAAAGGGGAGGAGGTTGGATCTTGCCACAGAGGCCAGGGAGGGCAGAATTTCAAGAAAGGTGGGGGAAAAATGAAATATTCCAGGGTCATCAGAAAGAATGAGAAAATAGAGATTTGGTTAGAGACCTCAAAGGGCAAATTTAATTGAGTTATAGAAATAGAAATCGGAGTAGAAGGGATGAAGGAGAGAAAGTGAAGAATTTAGGAGACTAAACAGATAAGCTCTGCTTTATGAAAGTTTGACTGTGAAAAGCAAGAGGAGAAACTGTATGTGTGTGTGTGTGTGTGTGTGTGTGTGTGTGTGTGTGTGTATGAAATAAGGAATGATGGGAAGGTTTTGGCTGACTGATGGGATGACGATGTGTATTTTGAACATTCAAGAATATAAGGAAAATTATATACTACATATATATAGATACTAGATATATTAGATCAAGACCTAGAAAGAGGCAAAGAAAGAACCTAAACAGAGGGGTTTATCTTGAAAAAAGTGGGCATGTCTTCACACGGGAGTGAAAATGATCGCATGGGGGAAACAAGGAGAAAAGTAGTGGAAATTTATGCCAGCTGGCTTTGATCTCTATAGAAAGGAGATAAGACTAAGGGGACAAAGATGGATCTTAATGATTAGGACACTTGGAAAAACTTGTAGACCTCTGACAACATAGAACAGAGCTATATGAAATTATGACTGAAGGTCCAAGAGATGCTCAGGTAAGCACTTCATGCTGTTCCGGTGGTTGTAGTCAGTGTGAATCAGCATGAAACCTGACTTTCATTCTAGGGGTTTAGAATCACTGTGAATGAGAATAGATGGTATCCGATGGGATAAAACAGACACATATCGGAATGTCTTATTGTGGGCTCCAGATTGGAGAAGGAGGCAGGGGCTTCTGGCTGGGGAGAGTGTGAAGGGGACTTGGGTACAGACGTCACAGTATGATGAATGGCATTTATAGCACTGATGGTAGAGGAAGGTACAGTGAGGATGTGAAGAAGGAAAGGTCGAAGTTTAAGATCAATAGAAATCAAAATGTGCTGCTCAGGGACTGAAGCTCCACGTGTCCAGAGATTTCACTGATGATGCTAATGGAGATGCAGGTGCAGAGCCTGGGGCTGAGAAGGTGTCACTGACAGGGGGGCAGTCTGCAGTGCTCGGAGCTGTGTCCTGCTCAACACACCTGGTCTGTGGTATCTACAAGGTCGCCATTTATGTAGGAATATAGTGAAATAATCTTTACAGAATAGATAATAGGAATATTATTATTGATTAGAAATATATTATTTCTAATAATATATTATTAGAATAATAATAATAATATAGGAATATTATTATAGATTAGATTATATTAGAGATTATATTATAGATTATTACAATAGATTCTATTATATATAACAGATATATTATATATTACAGATTATTATAATAGATTATGTAATAATCTATATTGCAATCTATAATCTATGCAATAGATATGTTATATATTGTAGATTATTATAATAGATTATATTATAGATTAGACATTTATTTGTAGATAATAGAAATAATCTATACAGAATAGAAAGAAAAGCAAACAACATCTCAGACTAATTTAGAGGGACTAAGCAGGTTTTTATAAGATTGCAATAAATTAAACTTGATGTTTAATCATTTTTAAAAAGCATAAGTAAAATATAAGATTAACTAATTATTATAAACATTGAGCATTTTTTTATAAATTGGCCTCTGTTGCTTTTATACCTTTTCTCCTCAAGTCATATTAAAAGGAAACTAAATGCATACTGTTGATAAATAAGCATAAGTAAATCTTGTAAAATAAACAGGGTATAGAGATTTGAAGTAAAAATTAATAGGAACTATAATGGTAGAAATAGTCTGGTGATTTTATGAAGAGCAAAATGGTTGTCTCAGCTGAAGGTCATGGCACATGGCCTGTAATCCTAGTACTTGGGAGGCTGAGATAGGAGGATCATATATTTGAGGCCAGCGCATGGCAATTTATCAAGACCCTGTTTCAAAATAAAAAATAAAAGGTTGTAGCTCACAGGTAGAATGCCCCTGGGTTCAATCCCCAGTGCCAAGCACGCACGTATTCGCACACACACACACACAGACACACACACACACAGACACACACACACACACACACACACAGGAGAGTGTCATCCTTTTTAATAGTATGCTGATTGGGATGATGACTTTCCTCTGCCCTCCCTGGACCTGTGTCCTGAGGCTGTTAGCTGGCCCTCCCACCTCCTCTCCTCACATCCTCCCTGGCTGCTTCTAGCTGTCTCCTGGGATGTCCTTTCCCACGGGGGCACTGGTTGTCCTTCTCTGCCCCTCCTCATCCTGGTGACTTGTCAGCCACTGGCCTTGGGATGTGTGGTGGCGGGAGCAGGGTGTCTGCTTTCCCTCAGGTCTCACTGATGATGCGATGCAAACCTGGAAATGACTAGATTTCACAGCATCCTCAGAGATGCAAATTCATCTTACAGATGAAGAATATAAGGCTCAGACACCAGCAAGATACCAGAATAGGAGCCGGGCGTGGTGGCGCACGCTTGTAATCCCAGTAGTTGGGAGGCTGAGACCGGAAGATCCGGGTTTGCGGCCAGCTTCAGCTACTTAGGCCCTCTGCAACTTAGTGAGACCCTGTTTCAAAATAAAGAATAAAAAAATAGGGCTGGGGGTGTAGCTCGGAGGTAGAATGCCCCTGGGTTCAATCCCCAGTACCGCAAAAAAAAAAAAAAAAGATGCCAGAGTAGGAAGCTTCTGGCCCTCATCTCCCCATGGAAACACTAATAAACAACAGGAAAAGGGCTAAAATAGCTTTGTAAGAGCTCTGGAGATCAGAGTTTTCCAGCAACCAGACAGACATCTCATCAAGAAAATGCAGGGAATTTTGTGGCAATTTTTTTTTATGTTCATTTATTGGTGCATTGTAATTATACATTTTGATATATGTCAGGGTATCAACATCATACATGCACACATTGCACATTTAGCCCTTCCTCCAATCCCACCCTTTTCCCTCCGTCTTCCCTCCCTTTCATGCTCTGGATAGTGATTGAGTCTTATAGGTTGGTGTATGTACATCATGTGCTATAGTGTGTTTCCCTCCACCCCCTCCCAACTCCCTCAGTTAGGTCACCTTTGTCCATCTAAAGATTTCTTCTTCTTCCCTTCTAAGTCCCTTCTAAGTTCCATTCTATCTAGCTCCCACAGATTAGGGGGGACATCCAATTTTTTACTCTTAGTGACTTACTAATATCACTTAGCATAATGTTCTCTAGTTCTCTCCATTTCCCTGCAAATGATGTGATTTTGTTTTTCTTTGTGGCTGCGTAAAATTTACTTGCTCCTGTCCCCCATCCTTGGTGTGGCCTGGTGTGGCTTGGGGGAAGTGGAGGGAAAACTCCCAGGGAAATTAACACATTCCAGATAAGCAAAAGCTGAAGGAACCCCATACTTCCTACAAGAAATGGTGAATGCAGGCCTTCAAGTTGAAATAAAAATAGAGAGTAATGCAAAGTCATATGAAAACATAAACTTCTCCAACAGAGCTAAATATGTGGACAAATATATAAACCAATATTGTAAGCTTTGATTAATAACTCTACCTTTTATTATATAAAATTTAAAGTCAAAGGCATAAATACAAATATATGCTAATAGGCATGCACTATATAAAGATATAAATTGTACATTAACAACATAAAATATGTCTATGCATGAGTGGAGCCATAAAGGAATAGATTTTTATATGTGAATGAAATTAAGTTGGAATAACTTAAAAACTAATTTTTTAAACTCTAGGATGTTATGTATAACTCCCATGGTAGCCACAAAGAAAATATCTATAACATATACACAAAACGTAATGAAAAGAGAACTGAAACTTGTCACTCCAAAAAATCAACTATAGACGGGTGTGGTGGTTCATGGTTGTAACCCCAGTAGTTGGGAGGTTGAAACAGGAGGATTTCAGGTTCTAGGCCAGTATCAGCAACCCTATTTCAAAATAAATAAAAATACATATACATGGACACACACACACACACACACACACACACACACACACACGGCTGGAGACATAGCTCAAAGGTAAAATGCCCCTGGGTTCAATCCCCAGTACAAAAAAAAAAATCAACTAAACACAAAAGAAGGAAGGAAGGGTACAAATGAGGTATAAATCCTCAGAGAACAGAAAAAAAAATACAGAATAGAAGAATGACACAGAAAAAAAATCAAAATCAAGAGTTGGTGCATTCAAAGAAAGAAAAAGTAAACAGTCTGGCTAAAAAAGAAAGGAAAAAAAAAGAGCACAAATACCTAAGGAGCAGCGTTACAACTTTTTATTTTACAGAAATAGTGAAGACTTCAAGAGTACTATCAACAACTCTCCACCAACTAATAAGATCCACTATCTGAAATGGATAAATTGCCAGAAACATACCACTTACCAAGACTGAGCAGTGAGGAATTTGAAAGTATAAACAGAGCTATAATAGCAGTTACAGCCGGGCGTGGTGGCGCACACTTGTAATCCCAGTACTTTGGGAGGCGGAGACCAGAGGATCCGGGTTCGCGGCCAGCCTCAGCTCTCTCTCTCTCTCTCTCTCTCTCTCCCTGTCTCTCTCTCTCTCTCCCTCTCTCTCTCTCTCTCTCTCTCTCTCTCTCTCTCTCTACTTAGTGAGGCCCTCCGCAACCTCGTGAGACCCGGTTTCAAAATAAAGTAAAAAAAATAGGGCCGGGGGTGTAGCGCGGAGGTAGAACGCCCCTGGGTTCAATCCCCGGTACTGCAAAAAAAAAAAAAAAATAGCAGTTACAGTGTATGGCATAATAATGATGATCAAGTCCCGCACAGAGTGACATGAGAACCCAGGGGTCCGCACTGTCTGAGTCTGGAGTCCGCAGAGTTGTTCTGCAGCACAGGATATTTCAATCATGTCTTGGTGGATTAGTGGGATTCAGGCAATTTGTTTAGCATGGAGGGGTGAGGCTGGGAAGAGAAAGAGTGGAAGGTGGATGTTGTAGAAGAGATTTCCAGGCAGCAGGAACAGTGAGAAGCTTTTGGTCCATGGATATAAGACGTGTAGCTGCAAGCGTCTGGTCCAGTCAAGGAGGTGACAGGAGAGCCGAGGGTGTGGGCTGAAGCTCCTCTTCTGCCCTGGAGATGGAGACTTCATCTCAAGAGGTAGGGAGGGGTCCTAACATGGGCACTAGCCTGAGTAGGTTCACACTTTAGACAGATCTGAGGAGAAGAGCGAAGAAAATTCAGCAATGCTGTAGCCTGTGAAATGAAACCACTGGTCACAATAACTGGGGGTTTCCCTCCCAAGTCACAGAATGGTGCCAGCCTCAAAATAGATTTTAATTCACCCAAGCTTCTGTCAAACAAATTAGACTTAAATTTGGCTCCAGGCATAGCCTTGGTCCAAAGCCTTGCATTTGCTTGAACTGTGGTCTGGGAACACGGGAGCAATGTTGGCTACACTGTGGTCATTAGTGACTGTGTCTATCTGACCTGCTTCCCAGGTACCAGGCGTTCCTGAGGATGGGCATCTCAGAAACATCTACTGAAAGGAAAGAGGGGGGCTTTCATTTGTTGAGAAGTTTTGTTGGCCTGAAAAATACATTTATTTTCAGTTATTGGAAATGTCTTTAGAAGTATTTTATTTGTTTTTGTCAACGTTTCAATTCTAATTTGACTTGTTTATGCAGTCAGTATGATAAAGGAAGGTTTGGGCAATAAATCAGGGACATAGAACACAGCACCACAGAAGGGTATGCTGTGGGTTATTATCAAAATATTGATGAAAGAACTCCCACTAGTAGGCCTCTGAACAAACACATTTTAACACATCTCTTGACATTTGCCAGTTCTGATGGGAAATGGACAGGGCTGGAACTATGAGCTTCATAATTGTCATGAAACCAAAGATCACACTGGAGAGGAACTTAGGAGCAAGGATGTGTCTGCCCAGGGTTTGGCCACAGCTGCACTGGGCTCAGGACACCCAGTGACAGGAGCTGAACTCATGGGTGGGTGTGCTACACAGACGGCCCATTGCACTTCCCATCATGATGGTCGTGGGGTGGGCTCTCAGCAGTTACGGACATGCCTGTCTTAGAGATGGAGGAACTTTCTGAACCCTGCTGAGGGTTCAGCTTCATAAGAGGCTGAGCCATTAGAACCCAGGGTGGTCCCTTTTCTGGTCCCAGTGATCTTGCAGCTTGAGTCTCTAATTTTAGGCCTAGAACTCAATGCAACTTTGAATGTTAGAGTTCATTCCAATGGAGTTGGTTTCTGTAGTGTTCGAAGGCTGGCACTGGCTTAGGCTAAGTAGATGTGGTTTGCAACATGAATGAATTCTCCAAGCCGGTTATTTCCCCTTGTATGCGTGCAGTTAAGGTGTTCTTCTCTGGCTGCAACAGGTGCCAAAACTGCTTTGAGAGATGGGAGGGAGAACTTTGCAGGCCTGGAACCTGGGGAAAGGCAGGCACTCGGGAATACTCAAAGGATGGGAGGAACATGGAATATACTTTCATATCAGAGGCTTTATTCCCTCCTTTATGCTCATGTCAGCAATTTAATCATACTTAATGACAATATCTGTCAGAATTCTAAGGGAATTTAAAAGTCAGTTAAGGCCAAACTCTTTATCTCAACTCTGTTTTTTTTCTTGCCCATTTTATGAGCAAATCAGCAAATCTTGTCCCTTCTGCTCTTGAAATCCTGTAGATGTATGGTTCCAATACTTTTACTACAGCTTACCTGGCCCTAGGTACCATCTGCTTTTCCCAGGCTGCTTCTACCAGCTTGTTCTGTAGCTTCCTATAGCTGCTCAGGCCCCAACCCCAGTTGTCTTCTCTCTTCACAGGCACCATGGAATGCATCCATCAGATCATGACATCCCTTTGGCTTCCTGTATCTGTTATAATACAACCCCAAATCCTCCCTGTGACCTATAGGAACTCCCTGTCCAGACCATTAGCCTGTCCTGCCTCATCAGAAACACCCTCCCCCACAATTCTGCCAAAGGTTGGACTCCAGTCACCCAGCTTCCTTGCTGTCTGCCATTAGTGGGCCTCATACTATGTTTCCCTTTGTATGGAAGTTTCTCTTCCCCATATTTAACATGGCTTGCTCATTCACTTCTTTTAGGTCTTCTCAATTGATGTCCAACTCTTTGCCCTCAGAGTCAAATAATGAAAAGCAAAACCCAAAACCCAAATCCAATTCTGTGTGCCAATCACAGGTCATCTCATGTACCCTTCAATCATACGCTATGTATCTGAGCTCCTTCCTCTCTGGTTCCTCTCCTCTGAAAGCTTTTTTTTTTTTTTTGGTCAAGAATCCACTTATCAATTTAGCAATAAACACAATTAATATATTGACAATTTGCTGGGAAAAACATTTATAAAATGCTAAAATCTTGCCCAGTACTCACAAACGTGTTCTTGATCAGACCCATGCTTCTCCATGGGCTTGCACTAGCTGCTGCTGACCTGTCATTTCAGCTTCATGTCGTCTCATGCCCTTCTCTCCTGTCCCCTCTGCTGGGCAGGTATGAATGGTCAGATTCCTGAGGGTGTCTGTCAAAACAGCAGAGGGTGGGGACAGTTGGTACAGCGGTTGGCTGGAGTAGGGCAGGTATCGCTAAAAAGGTTTTCGTTTGATAGGCTATTCTCCTCCAGGTTCTTTGCCTCTTTTTGAGCTTTTCTAATCTGTGCCTGTTGGCAGTTCTAATTTGGAGGCTTCTGCTATGCCTTTTGTGGGATATATGGGGGTGGTAAGGAGGGAATTCACCACCATGTGGGTTGAGCCTCTTGGTCACAGGTGGCCACCATCTCCTCTGCACTTGGGAGAATTTTCCTATGTCTTCTTGCTGTGTTATGTCTTTAGAGGGTCTTAGCTGTTAATAGGGAGGCAGGGTTGGGGCAACTCCATCATGGAGGGGCCAGAATTTGGCTTCTGATTTTTTTTACTCATAGCCTCAAAAGCCAGTAGGTAATGTAATACAGCTTATGGAATATGGAAGGAAAAAGGCATATCCCCCAAATTTGGTAGCCACGTTGCCCATAAACTAAAACTGGCCACAGAGATATCCTCATATAGGATGTTGCTCAAAAGATATACTGTAGCTATGTTGTTAGCAAGAGAGTGCTCAAAGGTAGCAAGATAGCCATTTGAGATACTAACCAAAAAGAAGAACACAGAAATGTTGAATTCACAGAATAAAGAAAGAACTTGGGAAATAATTGGTTCTGGTGAAGCATATCAAATATGCACGTGTTTTACATATGGGAAAAATTAATGGAAGGTCAAAAATGATCCATGAAATTAAAGCTATAAAACATAAAACATAATAAATAATACTGTGTATATATATATATATGTATATATATATATATATATACATATATATATATAAAACCCTGAAAAGGTGATAATTAACATCAAAATGCAAACAGTGATTACCTCAGATTGGTTTTGGATTAGATTATAATTTATTTTAATTGTATTCTTCACCCTATTTTTTAATTTAAGGCTTCTTTACAATTGGTTTCTATTATTCAATGAGAGCAGTAATTAATTTTAATGTTGAGAAAAAGCAACCTTTTTTCAGGAGAGATTAAGAGGAAGAAGAGAGGGAGAGTGCCATCAAAATGCCTTTTAGTAAGAAGAGTTCATGCATTTCTCTTAATACTATCTGGTTGAGTTTCTTCTTTTATTCCTCCATCTCACTGGTGACTCATGGTGAATCAATTAAAAGAACACAAACTTTTCTGCACAATAATGTTTAGGCAACTCTTTTCTTTTGGTGTAGATGTTTACAGACATCTGGGCATTATTACTTTCAAAGATATACATTTTATAAGAGTAATGAACCCGCAAGTGACTACTTGAATTGGAGACATGTTAAATGTCTTGCTATCATAATGGATATTGGACAAAAGCACAGATGTGCATTTTTACAAATGACAAATATACAGCATCTCGAAACCATAACAGATGTAGTCATAATGAGAATGTGGAATGAGAAAGCTAATTTTATACACTTATACATTGCTGTGGGGCAATTCTTAGAAAGAAAAAGCCAGAATATAAATTACGAGAATAATCAAAGAGAAATGATTCAAATGTACTCAAAATGTACATTGTGACACGTCATTTCTGAAAACCTTTGAAGTGGTGCTGGAGAGAGATGAGCGGGTGCCTTCCACTTAATTTTGGAGCTGAAACCATGGCCCTTGTTGTAAGATCCTTGGTCCTTTTGCCAATATCATCAGCCCCAAGATTTTCTCACAGTACCATTGTTACCTAGAATATGGAGTGCACATGATACAAGGAAGATAGTGACCCAATTACAGGGATTGTTCGTTGTGGTGAGGTGGTTTCCATAGCGGGGACATCAAAGATGATCAGTAATTTTCAAATATCACAGGAAATGAATTAAATGGGGACCCAGACCACTGAAGTTGCCCCTTTCATTCCACTACCAATTATGCTTGACCTCAGATCAGTCCCTGGAACTCACCCCACCTGGGTTTCCTTCCCTGCATCCCCTTGAGTCTCGTAGGCTGCATTTTCTCCACAGCAGACCCTATCTCACGAATAGTCACATTTGACAGGACTCTTGATATCTGAGACAGGTCATAAACTCCCCTCTTTCTTCTCAGATTCATGGAAGGAGCTCTGATTTCCAAAGTTTCTCTATTTTAAAAAACAAAGGGCTGTTCGTAGAAAGTATGCGAGAGTGGCCAAGAGAGATGTGATTTCTTCTACCTCCTGCTGCTTGCTCAGGAACCTGGGGGACCCAGAGAGTCTCAGAGGGAGTGAGCATTCCTGCATCTTTCCTGTTCTTTCTGCATCCATCACTCTTTTAATTTTGAGAAAATGTACACATACATATCATTTGTTTACATAACTCCAAATTTCTTCTACATTTTGCAAAATATAAAATCTTCTTAGCACCAATTTAAAGAAACATTAGCTTGATTTTTAAGTATGTTTAATCCTGTACACTCCTTCTAAAAAATAACTAGGGTTCTGAAAATATCCAATGTGGTGGTAAGCCAAATTACAGCATAAAAATGAAAGGTTCACTCCATGTTCATAAACCAAAATGCCACCTGTTTCACCTCCCCAGCCCCTTTTTCTCATTCTTCCTCTGTGGCCAGGGCAGACTTGTGGAACTGTGCTTCTGCTGCACACGTGAGTGTTCACCTACACCATTAGACTTGACCCTTCTCTAAAGTCACCTGACTCCTTCCCACACTGTCCCACAAGACCCTCCTTGGTGACCTTGCAGTCCTTTGGTTGATGGCGACTCCTCCAGGGAGGGCCTACTGGTCTACTCTCATCCATGTGCTCTAAACTCTGGGCCCCCAGGTGATTACTAAATAAATTCTCAGTCCTGTGTAGAAGAATAGTCAAATCTCTATTTGACCCTGGATGAAACTCAATATCTGGTGCCCAGATTTCCACCATCCAAATTGGGACAAAGCCAGAATGTTGCTAGACTTCTGTTCTGACATGCAGACTGAGCACAGAGCAGGAAGGCCCATGTCAGGGCCACTAGGATCCCCTGAAGTATACAGCCTTCATACTTCTTGAATATATTATATTGAAATACTTACTCTGTGTAAAATATGTGAATTATAAGACTCTAAAGCTAGCATCTAATGAAAAGCTGTGGCCCCTGTGAATTTTCTTTGAGTGAAAGTGCAAGAAGGAAGAGGCAGTCATGGCAATCTGTGGAGTTCTGGTGTGTATACTAAAGGCTTCATACTTCTAAGACCCAGGTGGAAGTAGAGCCCATGGAGGCTTATATCTGTATGCAAAGATAGAGAGAGAGAGTAGGGTGGCTACCATTGGCCTGCTCTCTCTTGAAGTTCATTTGACCAAATATGTCAGCTGCTCTCTTCTGCAATAATTAGGGTTTCCTGTTCTATGCATGTGTGTTGTTGGCACTCATTGTGGCTCTTGGTGTAGACACCCCGTTTTCAGTGTCTGTATGTTGATGGGTGATTTGATGAGAGAGGCACAGATATGGGCTGCACCCATGTTAGGAGCGGGTTTTGTGCTCCAGAAAAGCCACCACAGTCCTCTGCTCCTCTTCCTGCTTGTGGAACATGAGGGTGTGCCTAGACCATTCCATGGAGTCTCTTTTTCCTGCAAGAATCTGCTGTTCTAGTATGCCACAAGCTGACTTAAAAAAGAATGCACGCACATTATACTGGTTTAACAGAATTTCATCATCAGATTACTGATGAGAAAGCGTATTATGAAAACATCCAGAGTAAGGTCTGACACATTAGGGAATTACTATCACAGGACCAGTCAATCATTCGACCCATGAGATGGGAGACCAGATGTACTCTCGCCTCTTAGATTAAAACTCTAAAAATGACACACATCCAGGAAATGTGCTACAACAAAGGGCAATAAATTCATAACAGAGGAATGCAGCACAGAAAGCAAATATTAGAGCACTGGTTTTTTATTGTTTCTGCAGTGCCTCTAATGGTTTAAGGTAAGAAAGGATATTAATGCAACATGGCCAAATAAAGATCTAACCTTGGTAGTTTAAAATTTTATTATTCAACTCTCCACAGAAACATCTGCAGTGTTTCACTGCAGAATGAGCAGGGCAGAGGCATTTGACCCCCATCCTGTCTCCTTGCCACCGTAGGGACATGTTCTGGGGGGAAATCAAACGTTTGTGCTAAAGAGAGGTGCATGACATGCTGGTGGGAAAATGGGTTGTGGCGTCTGCAGCCCCAGGCCTGCGTCCCAGCCTGCCACAGCTGTCAGACACTGGAAGGCTTCCCGAGTCCCTGCACTTCAGGTGCCTCTTCTCAAATGGGCATAACGATCTTGATGTGGCAGAGCTGCTCTATGAGAATTTATACAAACAGCCCATTGTCCTCAGCAGCATACAACACAGGGCCACAGGCTGATTCTTATATAATTTTTTCTCGGTATCTGGGGAGGATCTGTACGCATACCCAAATCTGCAGGTGCTCAAGTCCCTTATGTAAAGTGGCAATGATGTAGTATGTACATATAATCTACACTCATATGCTTTCAACAATCTCTAGATTATTTGTATTACCTAATACAATGTAAATCAGTCTTATACTGTCCTCTTGAAGGAATAATGGCAAGAGGAACCAACATCTGTACATGTTCGGTACAGACAATTTTTTCCTGAATGTTTTTGATTCATGTTAGTCAATGCGGCAGATGTAGAATCCATGGATAAAGAGTGCCAAGTGTGTACTTTTGGATACCAGCTCCTTTTCTCACCTACAAGTTTGTAAGGACTCAGAGTCTAAACTGCCTTTCCCTTCCCTCTGCCCATCTCTGTACTTCTGCTGATTTAATTCATCTTTCTTGTATGTGTTGTGAAGACACTGAAGATACTCTCATCAGATTTCAATATCAGTGTCAATATACTACTATTAACTATAGTCACCAGACAGTACGTTAGGTCTCCAGAACTTACTCATCTGATACCTGAAAGTTGTACCCTGTGACCAACATCTCCCCATGGCCCCCACCCATGACCCCCAATAAACAGCCTTTTACTCTGTTTTTATGAGTTTGGCTTTTTAAAGTTCCACATGAGTGGCATCAGGCAGTATTTGTCTTTCTGCTTCTGGTTCATTTCACTGGACACAATGTCCTCATTTAATCCATGTTGTCACAAAAGACAGGATTTTCATTGTTTTAAAAGCTGAATAATATTATGCCATGTGTGGCCAGAATATATGTGTATATCTATGTACATATCTCTATATACCACATTTTCTCTATCCATTCATCTATCAGTGGACACGGGTTCATGCATCTCTTTGCCATTGTGAATAATGCTACCACCAACATGTTAGTACAGATATCTCTTCAAGATAATGATTTTATTTCCTTAGGATATAATTGCATCAGTCCTTTTGTGGGGTTGATGAATCCTATGGTAGTTCTATTTTAAATTTTTGAGGCACCTCTGTACTGTTCCTCATGATTGGCTGTAGTCTTTCACATTCCAACCAGCAGTGTATAAGAGGGGGTGGATATGTTAATAACTTGACTGCGACAATTATTTCACCATGTATACATACATTAAAACATCACATTTTACACTTTGCATCAGATGCCCCTTGGCTTAATGATGGAGTTACATCAGTATAATCCCATTGTAAGTTGAACATATAGTAAGTGCAAAAATCACACAATACCACCATCCCACTAAGCATCATAATATTCAGTGCAGGACCCTGTAGAGGGCCTGCTGTTTCCCCTGTGATCACCTGGCTGACAGGGAGCTCCAGCACCCACCATGCCGGAAATCATGAGAGAGGATCACACCACACATTGCTAGCCCTGGAAGAGACTGAAATTCAAGATTTGAAGTTTAACTCTACTGAATGTGTATCAGGTTTGCACTGTTGTAAAGTTGAAAAAATCATCAGTTAAACCATTTTAAGTTGGGGACAGTCTTTAAATTTTTTTTTTACTGGTCAGCTGTACCTCAGTAAATATGGAAACAAAGCAAAACAGAGCAGTAATGATTTCAAAAAGGAAATTTAATTCATAAAACAGATGTGAGATGGCAGCAAGATGTCAGTAGGGTTGAAAAAGAAATTATATGGGAAAGGTGAAACATGCCTCTGGTTGTATTAATGAAAATAGTAGTAATCCAGTTTTTCTAATGCAATCAGTGGAGGAATAGGATATTATAAGAGTGTTGGGTTCTGTTGTAATGCCCGCCTGGTCTGTGCCCAGGTAAAGAATATAAGCTTTCTATTTTTAGTTTTACCTATTTTGGGAAGTTCTTTAGGGCCCTGGTGTGTGTGTGTGTGTGTGTGTGTGTGTGTGTGTGTGTGTGCCATGAGCTTGGGGAGAGGCAAGCAGAGAGCTGATGCAAGTTAGGGCATCCAGGCAGGGATGCCGTGCAGTGGAGGCGAGGGGATGACAATGTTTGGAAACTTCTTGGGCATGTGGGCTGAAGAAGAGTGGGGAGAAGAGGGGGCTTACTTTTGAGTCCCAGTGACTGAGGCATGATGGGAACGTTCACAGTAGTTGGAAGGCTGAAGAAGGAGGACATCTGTAGACTGGTGATGATTGGATCTCACCTGCCTGCAGGGTGTGGGGGGGAGATGTGTAGATATGTCTATGATAAACAAGGGAGGCTAAGGAGACCTGGGAGAGTGTGAGGAGGGAGGCACGGAGATCTCAGAGGGAGACTTCTGGCCACACCCACATTTCTGCTATGTGAGAAGCATCCAGCTATACATCCTGACATTCGGTTCTGCTACAACCATCTGCAATTAGCACAGACCCCCCAAGTCAAAGGCCGTGATGTCTTGAAGGGAGAAGTTGATCCAGGGAGTCTGGTTCAAGAAATATAAAAAAGTATAAAGTTAGAAGGTGGGAACTTTGGGTCAGCCCAACACCTATGGAAGAGAGAGGGCTGGGTCTTGAATTCAGTCACATAGCCAGTGGTTTGCTCAGTGATGCCTATTAAACCCCGAGGGCATGGTCCCAAACAAGACTGTGCTTACTTCAGCTGCCAGCTACACCTCAAGGGTCCCAAGGCCATCTGCCCTTCTGCGTGACTGGTTATGAATTTTGGAGTTCCCATGACCTTAGCAGGTTTGACTATTTGCTAGAATAACTTATATAATTCAGGAAGGCACTATACTTATAATTCCAGTTTTATTTTATTTTATTTTTTTGTGGTACCAGGGATTGAACACAGGGGCGTTCTACCTCCGCGCTACACCCCCGGCCCTATTTTTTATACTTTATTTTGAAACCGGGTCTCATGAAGTTGCGGAGGGCCTCACTAAGAAGAGAAAGAGAGAGAGAGAGAGAGAGAGAGAGAGATAGGGAGAGAGAGAGAGTGAGAGCGCTGAGGCTGACCGCGAACCCGGATCCTCCGGTCTCTGCCTCCCAAAGTACTGGGATTACAAGTGTGCGCCACCATGCCTGGTGTTCCAGTTTTATTTTAAACATGCAAATCAAGAGGAACAGCCAGATAGAGAGACACAAAAGGCAAAAGCTTCCTGTAGGCACGGAATCCAGGCATATCACCCTCCCAGGACATCCCAGTTTCCACCAACTGGACCCTCCAGTGAGCCACAGTTTCCACAGATTTTACTGAGGTTTCATTATGATTGAATAAACCATAGGCTACATGACTATATTCAATATCTAGCCTTCTCACTTCCCCAGGGGTTGGGCTGATCCAAAGTTCCCACCCTGTAATTACATGTTCTTTTATATTTTTGAAGATGTCCCCTTGAACCAACTTCTTCCTTCAAAACCTTACAGACCACCAAGCCTGGTGGCGCATGCCTGTAGTCCCAGTACTTGGGAGACTGAGGCAGGAGGATTGCAGGTTCGAGGAGAGCCTCAGCAACTTAGAGAGACTCTCAGCAACCTAGGGACCCTGTTCCAAAATAAAAAATGAAAAAAATAAAATAAAAAAGGTCTGGGAGTGTAACTTGGATGTAGAATGCCCTTGAGTTCAATCCCCACTATCACAAAAAACAAAACAAAACAAAAAATCCCACTGACCCTGGCTATTACCTCTGATACATGATGATGTTTTATCTATCAATACATTTTCATACTTTTTCTTGTCTCAGGTGTGTGTGTGTGTGTGTGTGTGTGTGTGTGTGTGTGTGTGTGTGTGTTTTCAAGTCTAGCAATTCAAATGTTCTTCTGTGTTCCTAAAATGATTCTCAGGCCTTTACTCAGCTAATCACACTTCTCTGGGTTCTCTCTAATCTAGCATGTTCCCATTCATATGCAGAATATGGAATAACATGGAGCGTTACAAATACACCCTGACTCTCTGTAGCACCCAAAGGCACACCTGCCAAGTCGCCAGGGTCTCATACCATGTAAGCACTTGCGTCAGGTCCGGTGGCTTTGGTGCAGCCATCTGGTAGGATGGCGATTTAGCTGAAAACTACAGTGGTTGGCAGATGCCATGCTGTGTGAGGCCAGAGGTCCATTCAGTGGAAGACAGGAGAAAGACTCCAGAGTGTGACTGGTCCACACAGGCAAGGGTTCAACTCCATGCAGCTCCGTTTGTGATGATCTAGGAAACTACACAGCAGACATTAGACCCACATGCTGGGAGCCAGGAGCAGAATAGCTGGAGAATATTAATTTATAATCACAGAAATTGTTCTGGAAAATGGTACAAGAGAACAAATAGCTCCCGCAGTTCTTTCTGCTCTGAGTCAGAGCTTGCATCAGTGCCTGGCTGGGTCCATGATGGAAGAAATAAAGAGGCTCCTCTAGATAGAGAGAGAGGAGCAGGTGGCAAACAGACAGACGTCAAGGTGTCTGGGACAAAGCTGCTGGGATTTGGGGAACTGTGGTCTGTTCTAACAATGTATCTTTTAATTTATTTAGGTTCACTCAAACTCCATGGTGTTTAAGTAAGGATGTGTCCCCATAAGGGAATGCAAAATACAGATAATAGGATAAACGAAGAGTGAGTCAGAAGAAGAGAATTTCAGAGTGGCTACATGAAATGGGGCAAGGATTGTGTGCGTCCTGCGTTAGCCTCTGGTAACAAGCCACAGTTTTGCTCCAAACATTTGAAACAACCAGTTAGAAAAGGAAAACCGAATCACCCTCACCACTTATAGTGTCTTTAGGACAAAACACAAATCTTTTGCCTGAAGTTATGGGGCTCTTCGTGATACACTATGGACTGGGATTTGCTGGGGAAGGGATATCATCCTCTGTGATTTATGCACAGTGTTTATAATGGAATCCTTTTCATTGATAACTTGGTGGCAGTTTTTCCATATTAGTTGCAGGCATTACACTAATGCCTAAGAGCAAGAAAGCTAACAAAGCAAAACAAAACAATTCTAAAACCAAAATGGCCCCAAGGAAAGGGTCTAGTTTTCTACCTGTCTGGACCTGGACTCATCTAGAGGTGAACTGAATATTGACCTGGTTTCTACCAAATGATGTCCTTTGCATGTTGTTATTTAGCTAGAGTCTGTTTCCTTACCATAAAATACAAATGCTCTAATACTTAGGGCACTGAGATACTTCTCATGTTTGGCAATAAAATGTGGTAATATACGAGCACAGTGTCGTCACGTCACATGTGTATACTGCATGCTAGTCATGTTTGACAACAGCACACACGAACTGAATTGGAACACAGAATTTGCCGTTTGTTGCTGCTGATGGGCTGAGGCCTGGGTAAAGCAAACAGGAGGAAGCTCCTGGGCCCGGGGAGTCTGTGTGGCTTGCAGGCGGGCTGTGAGTCACCATCAGGAGGCCTGAGGTTCACTTTTCAATTTGCTCTTCACAGGAATAACACTATACAGCCACCCGTACGGAGGGGCCTTGCTGAATGAAGACAAGATGTGAGTTGAAGGAATGCTGGGGGGTGGCAAATATGAGAGAAAGTCTTCCAGTCATTCGGGAGTGATTTTGATCCATTGTTGACATTTGTCAGGAAGGATGTTGGAGAAGTATAGTCAGTGGCACAGGGCTTGGCATCTCTATGTCGAGTAGAAGGAAAGGGATCTTTAAAAGGGGAAGTGCAGAGATGGAGCTTAAATTGGGTGACATTATCATGCGATTGAACTTCTAAGCTGAGATTGTCCTAAGAGGATATATTTCCTGCAGGTGACAGACAGCACCTCTTCCTGGACACATTTTCAGGTTAATGTCATAAGCGTGCCATTCACATGGATGACACAGTAGTGCCTCCCTGGACACTCCTCATGGGAGACTGTCCTCATGGTCCAGATGGAGTATGGGAGGGACGGTAACGCCAGCGCTTTGAGTCCAGAATTGTCAGTTCTCACAGTCTTGTTATGACGTACAAGGCTTCTGCCTAGCTTCTCTTTTTTCCCTATCTCCGTGGTGTATCATATACTTGAAAAACTTTTAGTTAAAATTTGATAATGAAAATAAGTATTTATGCCTTCCTATGACCTACCAAGTTGAGAACACAGCAGGCTTAGCGGGTACTCTCTTCTCCCATCGTCAATGTGACAGGAAGGGTGGTGTCTCATATACTGGTTTTCAGGATTCCACCTTTAACAGCTCTGACACCTGCCCAGAGTTCCAGGAGCAGGCTAGTTGACATCTGTGATAAAAGAAGACATGATGGAAAGGGAGGCAGGACCCAGAGGACAGTTTGTGGTGAAGTGTTTCATCATATCGGACACCTGAAAGACAGTCCATGCACTGCGGTTCCCAATGGTGGACCAGGGAGGAGAGCAGGCAGCGCTGGGCTGGACAGAAGGATGCTAACAATGCTCCCAATTAAACAGTGCTCCCACTCAGAGAGTGTCCAGTGGATATGATGACAGTGACACTTGATCATTTACACAGTCTTGTCGGTATTTCAAGTGACTACATGCAGAGCTGGGCCGGTGAGGAGTGGAGCCTGGTGGATACCCCTCCTTGGCAGGTGCTGCAGAACAAGGCAGTCAAGGCTGCAGTGTGTTGTGCACGCTGCCCGAGGCTGCCTTTCATTTCCACTAGGAGGCAGGCGTGTAGGTCAAGGGCAGACTTGGAGATGGGGAGGCACCAAAATGCCCCTCAGCTTTGTGCTCTATGGTTATGTTTTCTGTAAATTCTGAACAGTAGTCCATGTCTCCAAAGGCGATGGTGGGATTTAAAGAGGGAATCCATACTTTGAGCCAATATGGCTGGCCCATCATCATGCCCTATGGTTAACAGCAAGAAAACCCTTGTTCTTCCCCTGACATCTGACGAGCTGTTCTGTTTTGCCTGCAGCCTGGAGAGCATCCGGCAGTGTGGCGTGGCCCTCTGCATCGTGCTGGGCTTCTCTATCCTGTCTGCATCGATCGGTAGCTCCGTGGTGAGGGACAGGGTGACTGGAGCCAAAAGGCTGCAGCACATAAGCGGCCTGGGCTACAGGACGTACTGGCTCACTCACTTCCTCTACGACATGGTAGGGTTGGGACCTCCGTGTAGTGACCTGTTTAATGTGTATATGAGGTGGGGACAGGAGGCCTGGGGCTACTTGGGACTATACATAAGAAAAGGATCATTGTATTGGTGAGAGCATTTCAGGTCAGGTCACTTCTACTGACAATGGTCATTTGGGATTGCTTCCTAAAGGGAAGACTCAGGGATCTCAGGCTGCAGATTGGGAAATCCGGGGCCTCCCCCCACCCAAGAATGCGGTTTCTTATTAGGGAAAGGAGTACATAGTCATCTTTAGTATACTCTTTTGAAGGGGGTAGAAGAAATGATCTGTCATCAGCGTGCTTAACTTCCCCCCGCCTCAGACCCCAGCCTCGTTCCCTCCTCTGTATAGCAGCTGTTAGCATTTGCTGCAGGGATAGCTCCCAGTGGAAACCTCCTGATTGGGGCTGATTGCTCCCTAGAGTCCAGGACACTTGTCGTGCATGGAAATGAATCCACTGTGAGAGAGTGCCCCGTGACGGTCAGCTGTCACTGTCACGTTAAGCAGTGGTATGGCCCTTGGTGCAAGAACACAATGTTTTCTCCTCCATGCCTCCATAAATAGGGTTTCTCGTATGATGTGGAAAATCTCATGCCAGTAGAAGGCAGGAGGAGCTTAACAATGCTGAGCAACTGCCCCTCCCTCACCAGGTTCCCCACCACATTTTGTTTTTTTTGTTTTGTTTTTTTGCGGCACTGGGGATGGAACCCAGGGGCATTCTACCTCCGAGCTACACCCCCAGTCCTATTTTTTATTCTTTATTTTTAAACAAGGTCTCACTAAGTTGCTGAGGGCCTCACTAGCTGAGGTTGGCCTCGAACCTGGATCCTCCTGTCTCAGCCTCCCAAGTACTGGGATTACAAGCGTGCACCACCATGCCCGGCTCTGGTTACGTTTTATACAGAATTTGATGCGTTAACACCATGCTCTTATACCATGTTTATTCCTTTGAACTAGCTTAGAATTTAGCTGATTTATTTCCTTTTGATTATATATATTTATTATAAATTATTAAAATAAATTATTATTTATATTATATTATTATTTATATCATTTATATAATAAATTTATATTATGTATGTATTATATAATTATTTAAATAATAAACTATTATTTTTATTTATTATAAAATAAATAAGTTTAATTATTATAAAAATAAGTTTATTTATTTATTTTTGGTAGTGGGGATTGACCCCATGGGCATTCTATCTCCAAGCCACATCCCCAACCCTATTTTATCTTTATTTTATTTATTTATTTATTTATTTATTTATTTATTTATTTATTTTTTGCAGTACTGGGGATTGAACCCAGGGGCATTCTACCTCTGAGCTACACCCCCGGCCCTATTTTTTATACTTTATTTTGAAACCGGGTCTTATGAAGTTGCGGAGGACCTCACTAAGTAGCTGAGGCTGGCCATGGTCCTGGATCCTCCGGTCTCCGCCTCCCAAGTACTGGGATTACAAGCGTGCGCCACCATGCCCGGCTCTATTTTTTTTATTTTTGAAACAGGGTCTGGCCAGGTTGCTGAGACTGGCCTCGAGTCTATGATCCTCCTGTCTCAGCCTCTCAGATACTGGGATTACAGGTGTATGCCACCACGCCCAGCTAGCTTAGATTTTTTTTTTAGTGGACGTTTTGGGCAGAACACACCTAAGTTGTCTCAACATTTCCAGAGTTTGTGGCATTTAATCAGGGTCCCCCAAACCTGCCCAGTGATAGGAACCATGGGGTCACAGAGGGAACTGGCACTTAGGCTGAGATCTGAACAGCGAGTGGGAGTCAGCCACTGAAGAAGGGCTTTGGAGCCAGCCGCCCCAGGAAAAGAGGGGCTGGGCACGCAAGACCCCTCCAGAAGAGCCCTGCCTGCTGTTGGCCTGTGGAAGACCCCAGGGGTTGGCTGCCGGGAAGGCAGGGAAAGGTGTCTATCCTTGCTCCCACATGTTGGGGGAAAGCTATGGTGGAAGGTGGCTAGATTCCTTGACCCTTCCCACAGGAGACGGGGGAGAAGGCTATGTCAGATTGCTGGGGCTGCACACCCTACAGATATCATACACTGGGTGCTTAACAGAAATTTGCCCTCTCACCGACCCGGAGGCTGGAAGTCTGAAATGGAAGTGCAGGCAGGGTGGGTTTCTCCCAAGGCCTCCGCTTGGCTTATACATGGCGTCTGCTCCCTGTGTCCTCACAGGGTCACCCCTGTGTGTCTGTGTCCTGGTTTCCTTTCTTTACAAGGGCACAGTCATATAGGGTCAGGCTCTACCCTAATGGTCTCATTTGAACTTCATCACTTCCTTAAAGGCCCTGTCTCCAAGCACAACCACATTCTGAAGGAGTGGGTGCTCAGCACAAGAATTTTAGGAGGATACAACTTGGACTGTAATAGTAGCTCTCCAGGATAAATTCTACTAAAAGTCTTTTAATGTGTGATATAGGAGCTATGTTTAAGTCGAAGTTGGATGGAAAAATTCGAGAGAAGTAGATACTGATAAATATGATGTGGTTCTGATGCAACACATCCCCCCTTTTTCCCCTTCTCTTTTCTCAGCTCTTTTACTTGGTTTCCGTCTGCCTGTGTGTCGCCATTATTGTCGCCTTCCAGTTAACGGCTTTTACTTTCCGTGAGAACTTGGCGGCCACAGCCCTCCTGCTGGCACTTTTCGGGTATGTGATGAGAAACTCTGCTGCAAAATTATGGTTTGTTTTCTGAAAGAGAAAACCCTCAGGATGGCTTTGAACCTGCTGTCGGCTTCATGATTTTCTCTCTTCCCGAGCAATTATGTTGCTTCTACAAGGCACACGGAACAAACAAACTCCAGCGCGACAATGAAGGCCCCCTGAAGGAGGGAAGGGTTGTCAGGGTCCTAATGAAGATGGCGCTGGCCACGTCTCAGAAAGGCCCTTGAGCTGTTTGACAAACTTGTGCGGTGGGAAATGGATTTTCTGTGATTCTCACTTTGACATTAATTGTGAGCTCAAATACATAATCCAGTTAGCTCTGAAATTGTGTTTGTGGAGATTCTCTTGTGAAGCTCTGCCTGGAATCTGTTTCCCTCTCCTGTAATATTAGTAGTTTAGAAATGTTTGGTCTGACTTCTATCACTTTTTTTTTCCTCAGAGGAAAACTAGCAAAGTAGAAAGTCATTATATAGAGCCGGGCGTGGTGGCGCATGCTTGTAATCCCAGTACTTGGGAGGCTGAGACCCGAGGATCAGGGTTCGCGGCCAGCCTCAGCTACTTAGTGAGGCCCTCCATAACTGAGTGAGACCCTGTTTCAAAATAAAGAACAAAAAATAGGGCTGGAGGTGTAGCTCAGAGGTAGAATGCCCCTGGGTTCCATCCCCAGTACACACAAAAAGGAAAGTCATTATATAAAGTTTTCATTTCTATACACTAATCAGGATTATAGCTAGTGGACCCCAAATTTATGTCTATCTGGTGTCAGAAACACACGCATCTTAAATGTAAGGTATGTGCATTTACATATAGGCTAAGCGTATAAGAGATATTTTCTAATAGTAGGGAAAATAATTAGTGTACTAATTTATTATAATTCAAGGACATTTTGGAAACAAAACATCCAGCTTTGATTACAGCTGAAGATTACAACTGAAATGATTTTTATGTACTTTGTTGTTATACCAGTGATCCTGAATTATTCAAACATCTAATTAGGGGACAGAGTTTTACTTAAAGAAGTACACATCATTAGCAGACGAATGGATAGATGGATGCACAGACAGGTAGGAAGATACCTGGGGGGAAAAGGCTTTTTGAGGAATATAGATATTGACACTAACTCTGTGGCCTTATAAATATCAATCCTTCTCTCTATGCCTCAGTTTCTTTCCTGTAAATCTCTAATTTTGTTTCTGTAAAGATTAAATTAGATAGATCACACAAACATCATGAACAATGAGTGGTAAAGTCTAATTAAATTAATTTTAACTGTTATGGTTACTAGTAGAATTATTTTAGTCTTAAGAAGATATTATACCCTCAGTTATAAAACGTGCTTATAGTGGACATGTTTATTTTACTCAATTTGAAGTGTACGAGCTCAGTTATAAAGATCTATACATGTGTGTATAGTCTGATTTCAGTTTATGGATCCCATTGCGTGGATGATGATGCCCTCTCCATATGGTGTTAGTGAAATAGACTTTGCTATAAAATTATTTTTTAATTTTAGAGGAGCTGATTTCAAAAATTAAGATGAAACTTAAAATTAAATAGAAAGTCTTAAAAATATGTTTTCTAAAAAAATTTTATTAACCTTGATTTGTTATGAACCCCTTTAAGATTTTGTATCAGTTAGGAATTCTATGTACATTTTTCACAGAATTTCTAGAGAACCACAGATCTGTGGATGCACATTCACAGGCCAACAGGGGTTATGCATTTCCTGGTAAGCATTCATGGGTTAGAGGGTCTGAGAAGATGTAAAAGATAACTTGGACTGTATTTGTGTTCAGGATTGATTCCATAAAAATGTCCAAAAGGAGGTCACAGGGTGTCTTGGGGTCACAGAGTAACTTGGATTTAACAGGTGGTTGTTTTGTCATTGGAACAGAGCCACTCCGATGGGAAACTCTGAAACCAGGGACCCACCACTTCAAGTGGAGGGCTAGAGAGAGCTCCAGGCTGAGAGCTGTGTCTCACATGCACCTGGCCATCTCTGGGTAACGATAGCAGAGCTGGGTCACTCTCCTTGTCCCCATAGGCACCTGTAGGTACCAGATGCCAGAGAACAAGCCCAGAAAGGCTGAATGCTAGAGCAAGCTGAAACTTAAGAACACCTCCAGGCAGGAAGCAGGGCTGTTCAAGGAATTGGAATCTGAGGAAATAAGACATGGAATAAATGAATGATTTGTCTAGAAGGTAACAAAGCACAAATGCTCAGTAACAATATTTTTCTCCATCAAGAAAAAGTTTTGTATCTAAACTGTAAAGGGGGTAGAATTAGCATGAAGAAGAGGAAAGTAATACCTAAAAACCCCTGGAAGGAAAGGTAGTGTAGCTCGTGTGACAACTCGGAGCCCTCGATAGGTATTTGGTGCATATGTAGTGCTGAACGATGATGAGGTTGAGGTCACAGAACCCTATCTGGTGCCTTGGGAAATTCACACAGCGTAGGGACGGGACCAATTTTCAAAGTGGGGATATGATACTGACACCCTCCTAGACATCCAGAAAACTTCTCAACAGTACTACAACCTCCAACAAATGCTAATATCTTTAAAATGATAGGTTCTATTTCAATAAAAGCATAGATAGGATTAAAAGACACAGGTTTCATGAAAAATAAATTATGCTCTACAAGTCAATTTAATTTTTTCTTAAAAAATGGAAAAGACAGGAGGACTGATAATATGTTAATTTCAACCAAGTATTGAAAGGTAACTAATGAAAATGTGGTAAAAAAAAAAACAAGTGATGTGATAGAATCATAGCTGTTGAAAACCAGCTCAAAGACTGTTCATTAATGCAGGGATGGGAACTCCCTGGTGGCATCTGTAAGACTGTGTCTTTGTCTCTGATTCTTTTTCCTTAGATAATGCTTTGATCTACTTGTCAAATATTTAAACGACATAACCCAGGATGGAAACCTTATGTGATGTGTAACAAAGTACAGATTCAGAGCAGTCTCCAGTGGAGCAGGGACTAGCTCGGAGGTGGTAATTAGTCCCTCAAGTACAGATTGGGGGTATTCAGCTGGGCAGCAGAAGCAGAGGCTCTTAGACTGCGTTGTCAAATGCAGGGATCCGCATCAGGGGGCCATCATCTTGTAGTACTCTGTGCTCTGCAAGGCACCTTAGATACTCCACAGGGGCCCTCTCCCCCAAATTCCCCAGCCCCCCCACATTGGACAGATTTAACAGAAAGCTGGATACCACTTTTACAAGAAGCAAAGAAAGACCTGGTCTTTTGTAGTGGAGGCCTAGCAGACCAAAATGGTTATTTTTTACTCTTAAAATGTTTGCCACATAGCCAGGTGTAGTGGCACACACCTGAAATCCCAGTGCATGAGAATATGAGACAGGAGGGTCCCAGGTTTCAGGACAGCATCAGCAACCCTCATCAAGACCCTAGCAAGACCTTCAGCAACGTAGCCAGATCGTGTGTCAACAATTAAAAAATATAATCAAAAGGTTGTCATGTGGAAAAGAAAAGCAGTAGTTTTTTAGTTAGAATTTTTCTTTGTTCAATCCCAAAAGGAATTTTATAGCGATTAAAGGAATTTTATAGCAATTAAAGCTACCTCCGAGTTGGGCTCTGCAGCTTCTACTGCTTGTATTTCAATTGTTAAAATACTTTCAATCCTGGGGTTTCACTTGCTTCTCCAAGCAGCAACGTGACAGAGAGTACTGTCAGATTTTTGCCCCAGAAGGGACAGTAAAGGAGAGAGTGGGTATATGGCACACGTACCCTGTAGTACTTTATTTCAGATACAGGTCTTGACACTTGGAAGCACCACGAAGTCATGAGTTACCTCTTTGGTAGTTATTTTAGTTAAACTCAATTATTCTATATAGCAACTATTTGAGAACAATTGCCTCAGGACACTTGTCTCTGTTCTCATGGGAGAAGAGATAGCTCCAGAAGAAGGTTCCAGGAATTCCTAGAGAAAGGGGGAAACTCAACTCAGAACTAGGGGGGTCCTTGACGTATCGCGTGAGAAAAAAGCATTTCAGCACAGCTCAGTAGCAGCACCAAGATTTATTTAGGAAAACCAGGAATGCACATTCAAGGGAGAACATGAGACATCACCAGACAGAGAGACATGTTTTGGGGGTTCACAACTCTTCTTTCAAAGGAAGCTTGGTGAGGGAACGGTATGGGAAGGTATGTGAAGATGGCATTTGTCTAATGACCCCAAGACAGTTTGTGGTGGTCTGATCATCTTCTGGATCTTTGATGGGATCTCCATTGTCTGGACAATAGAAAATGCTGGAAAGTCCCCTGGTAACAAGTTCCTCAAGATACATTTCTCTTGCTTAGACAATTCATTGGGGATGGCTAATTAACAGCGTACAAGGTAGTTATCATAGGTGAGTGAGATTTTGGTTAACTTTTAAAATTTACAGATTTCCCAAGAAATTGGGAGTGGTAAGCCTAGGAGAGAGACTGGAAGTGACAAGCCTAGAAAAGTATGCAAACCTTTTTTTTTTTGTGTGTGTGTGTGTGTGTGTGTGTGTGTGTGTTACTGGGGATGGAACCCAGGGGCCTTCTACCTCTGGACTACACCCCCAGACCTTTTTTATTTTTATTTGGAAACAAGGTCTTGCTAAGTTGCTGAGAGCCTCACTAAGTTGCTGAGGCTGGCCTTGAACCTGCAATCCTCCTGTCTCAGCCTCCCAAGTACTGGGATTACAAGCCTGCTCCACCATGCCCGGCAAAGTATGCAAACTTCTGAGCTAAAGTTTTATTTTCTTTTCCTTCTTTTATGTCTCCTTTCTCCCTATTTCTTTTATTTCTTCTATTCTACCTCACTACCATGTGCTCTGAAATAATTTTCTTCATGTCCAAATTAGGGTGCAGATTGATATTAGGTGAAGTTTCTGAGACACTATGTAATTTTTATATAATATTTCCCCATATATTTTTAAATATGGGAATGTATCTTTTAACCCAGGGGTATATTCCAGTTTCATAGATTTCACAGGAAAAGGGAAATATACTAAGATCATAGCTGTCTTGAGGCCCTAGCATCTCTCATTTCATCTCAAGGTCTAATAATTTTCAGAACTAGTTAACAAATTAAGAAAGACTACGACATTTAGAGGCACTGAGGTATTTCAGGTTGAACAATTGATCACTATAAGGGAACAGTTGCTGATTTACCTTGAGTGTGTGCAGGGCCTCTAGACATGTGGGTCTTATGGGAAATGCTGTGATTAAAATAAGTGATTTCTCTGCTGATACTTAGAGTTACCATTCAGAGTCCCGGCTTCTTTTCATGTGTTTCATACATGTGACACCATTTTATGGTGACAGAAAGAAGCTGAGCGAAGTGGACATGAATAAAACCTGGCTCTGGGAATGTGAAGAAGGACAGAAGAAAGCGAGAGGTTTCATTTTAGGGAAGCAGGGGTGTTTTTTAAATCTTGGTGCCATCAGAAAGTTGGGGTTCAGTATTCAGCAACACCCTTTCCACTCAGCTTTGGGCCACACAGAAATGAACCCCGTGCGAACGACCAGTTCTGGAAGTTCCATCAAGGCCCTGACTTCCCGTTGCTCTGGAAGACGCGGATCCGAGTGCCATCTTCCAGGCCGATGGTGTGTTGGGGAGGATTAGGAGACACTGGAAGTGACAGCACGGTGCCCAGAATGCACTGCACTCTGAACATGAGGCTTTCAGTTTTTATTTGTACGCCTTGTTTTATATAGAGCTCTGTGCCTTTTTATATTTTTATTCAATTCTCACTATGTCAAGTAGGCCTGATTCCTACTTTTGAGATGAGTGACAGAACAAAGAAATGTCCCACTGCAGGGAGAAACAGAGTCAGCTGACACACCCAGGTCACAAAGCTGGAGGGTTCAGGCCCTACGCAACCCCACCTCGTGCTTTCCATTATGTGGCAGGGTCCTCTAAGACCCCAGGAAGAGGGCTTTGTCTTCAGAAGACTATGGATGGGTCATCACATGAAAATCACCAGGCCGAAAAAATTACGTCTCTAATTCAGTCATTATATAAATCAGCGTTGCAAGAGAATGACCATGGTTTCTTACTCTGCTTTTCAGATATGCAATACTTCCATGGATGTATCTGATGTCCGGAATCTTTTCCAGTTCAGATGTGGCTTTCATCTCGTACATCTCATTGAACTTCATCTTTGGCCTGTGCACCATGCTGATGACCACCATGCCGCGGCTCCTGGCCATCATCTCCAAAGCCCAGGTCAGTGGGTGGCAGGGGCCCCTCTCTAAAGGCAGCGGTGAGAGAAGGGGGGTACATGCCTGTTCTGTTGCTTTTCCAACCGAAATTCAATGGAAACATGCTAGTCTCCACTGTCTTTAACTCCAGGAAGAGAAATTGATTCTAAGTAACAGAAGCATCTGTGGCATTATAAGAGTCAGGTCCAGGCTTGGTGACAATTGACAAAAGAGATACGCAGTTCCTGCTGCTCCATGGGGCAGGACAGAGCCACGGAGACATCACTGCCACATACCTAGCATCTTCCTTAGAGGGTTTGATGATGAATTACTGATTAAGCATGGGCTTTGGTCAAATACAGTGGAAAGTGTCCAGTCAAAATGTCCCTACAGTGGGGGTCAGATGCTACAACGTAGGACAGGCCACAGCGCTGACCATGCTCGCTGACCACAGTCAGCCTGGAGGATGGTCTGGTGACTCTGCCCTCTTCCCTGTGCTCCCTGGGACTCATTTAGCTTTGCAAAATTAGAGGGAAATGCCTCTCTCCATTACCCCATTCTCACTGCAGGTAACTTCCGGGGTACCATCCCAGCAGGCTTCAGGCTCAGGCTGGCTCCCTTCTGGAGACAAGGTCTCCCTCCATCTCTTCTCTTCCTGCTGAGGCTGCCCTCACTCTTGTCCTCTGCAGAAAGCCATCTGTCAGCATCTCTTGAGTGAGTGACCCATGGGAATAGACTCCAGGCTCTGCACCCTCCTCTGCTCCAGTATCTCATCCTTTTCATTCCTGCCTTCTTTTCTCACCTATGACCACAGTGCTCTCTCCCCTCTCCCTGATCCTCACATGCACTTAATTCCTCAGCAGTTTCCAGGTGTTAGACCGATGTTTGTGCTGAGAAAACCCCCCGGGAAAGGTCCAAAGAGAGCTCCCCGTTGAAGGATGTGCTGCTGGTCTTACTCTCAGCGAGACAGGGACTGACACCTGCTTATTTGGACATGTTCACACCTCAAGATGGGTTTCAGATTTAGTAGACTCTCTGATGATGGCCAATATTATTTTTATTATTGTGCCTCATGTTTGTGTAGAAGCAGCGAAGTATGTAAATATCCATTATACATTCAATGAAGGGAATGATCTATTTCAGTGATTTTTACAGATCTGCTTTGACACTAATCTGTGTTAATATGGCTGGCCTTTAAATAGAAAGCTTGCGGAACAATTAATTGGCCTTAGCTTGAGAAGAATATTGACATCAGCAGAGGAGCATACAATTTCCCTCCACCTCCAGTGATCTCTAATATGGCATGTGCCATCAGGGATATTGTGAACTATGGGGAACAAGAAATCAGATCTAGAACAGATAATCCCGGGAATGAGAAACTCGGCAGCCAGGTCAGTTCTAGGAGACAAGATAACAGGAAATGAGCCAAGAACCTTTCCATCCATGAGAGTCCAACAGCGTGGTAGGTAGGAAGGCATTATTACCTCCAATTATAAACAGCATTGCTTTTCTTAAAAAAAACACCAACCAACAGTCAATAGGTTTTGTTTTACAGAAAAATGGGTCTAAATCAATTGGCCATAAATAATAAAAAACATTTTATTGCATTTATTTATGTCTTTCTCTTTCCTTTTATTTTGATATTCTTTGCTTACAACACTCAACTTTATTCAAATATACATTTCTAATGAAAGTATTCATTTGCAAGTTACGGAGCAATATGTTCTCATAGGATTAATGAAAAAAATCAAGACAGGCAACTGGTTTCTCAGGTCAGTGTTAGAAGCTAGTATCACCAGGATTAACCATGGTGCTTATAAACTACAGCATTAATATGGTTGTTTTCACTGTGATCAGGTCATGGATGATAAGATTGTGCATTTCAGGTTCTGACTCAAGGTCTGGATCATCACTCTCTCCCTCTGGTGAGGTCCCTATTGGGGCCAGTAAGATCTTGGTGGAGTTAAAAAGAATGGTTTCTGTTTCCCTGAGTCCTGATCATGTTATCAACCTCTACCTATCCTAAATTGAACACTATGGATCATTAGTCCATGAATTTGTGCAGCTACATTCCCCTCATGTGTGTGGATTCTTTTCTTTCCACATGTGTAGAGACTTTTGTGAATTCCTTAAAATGAGATATAAAGTCATCACCATTATGATGCCATTTCTTTAATTATCAATTTCTGAGTTAAGAGCTACAATATTCTGTTATTCCTATACTGTCACTAATAATAGAAAATCCTTTCATATGATACATTAATTAATTCAGGGATATAGTTTTACAAGAAGTAGAATTAATAAGCTCCTTTAGGAATGATCAAAATTTACAACTAGTGGCAATCGAGAAAAAACTAAGGGAGAATTAAATGAAGCTTTTCTGCATTCTCCATGTCTATATGCAAAAGGCAATAAATCATATCATGACAATACTGCCCTTAACTGTTATTGTTATTATATTTGCTATTGTCCAAGACCATATTATTTAAGAGTATACTTGGCTTAGCCAAGTTTTACATTTGCATTATAAGAAAAAAACTGCTTATTATCTAGTATGAAATATATAATTGACATTTCCATAATTTTAGTCTTTAGTATTTATGATATGACACATTACTGAGATGCATTAGATATACACATTGTGGTGATTTTGCTATCTTCTAAAATAAGATTATTCGTGTTTAGATTGATTGTATGGCTTGAACATTAGGAGAGAAAGACTGTAAAATAAAAGTCTAATCCTTCCATTTCCAGGGCTTTGTTTGGTAGTTTTAGAGCATGCAGCTTTTCTACATTAAATACCTTAAAGTAGCTATTCACCCTGTACAAGAGTCAACTTAAGATGGATTAAATACCTGTAAGTTAAACCAGAGACTTCAAAATTAGTAGAGGAAGGCATAGGTCCAACACTCCAACATATAGGCACAGATAGAAACTTTCTCAATAATACCCCCAAAGCTCAGGAAATTAAAACAAGATTTAATAAATGGGATGGCATTAAACTAAAAAGTTTCTGCTCATCAAAGGAAACCACCAAGAGTCTAAAGAGAGAGCCTACAGAATGAGAGAAGATTTGCCAGCTATTCCTCTGATAGTGGACTGATATCTAGAATATATAATACTTAAAAGACTTAACACTAAAAAAACAAATGATCCAATTAACTAAATAGCTACTTCACAAAAGAAGAAATACAAATGGCCAATAAATACATGAAAAAATGTGCAACATCATTAGCAATCAGGGAGATAGATGCAAATCAAACCTATACTGAGATTCCATCTAACCCCAATTAGAATGGCAATCATCAAGAAGTCAAACATCAATAAATGCTGGCAAGGGTGTGGGGAAATAGGAACTCTTCTACACTGTTGGTGGGATTGAAAATTAGTACATCTGCTGTGGGGATCAGTGTAGAGATTACTCAAAAACCTGGGAATGAATACACCATATGATCCAGCTATACCACTCATGGGCATCTTTCCAAAGGGACTGAAATCAGAATATTATAGTAATACATGCATATACATGTTTATATGAGCACAATTCACAATAGCCAAATTATGGAACCAACCTAGGTATCCATCAATAGATGAATAGATTAAAAAATTATGGGATATATACACAATGGAATTGTACTCAGCAATGAAGAACAAAATTATGTCATTTTCAGGGAAATGGATAGACCTGGAGAACATTATGTTAAGTGAGATTAGCCAGTCACAGAAAGTGAAGGGTCTTATGTTTTCTTTCATATGGGGAAGCTGGGGAATAATCAGTATACAAGAGGGACTTTAGATAATGGAGGAGAAACTTCAGTGGAGCCAGGGAGGTGGTTTAGGGAATAATGGAGGGGTAGGGAGAATTAATGAAGGAATCACTTCCATTAACATTATGTACATATGTGAGAATACCAATGTCAAACTCAATATCATGTATGGGGAAAGAGGGAGTGGGGAGGGAGCCAGGGGAAAACCCACCAAGTGCTGTATGCATATATATCACTATCTCTACAAACTATATTATGATGTGAGACTATAATGCACCAATAAAAGTATGAAAAAATAATATAAAATTTGCTTTCAAATATACAGATATCTTACATTTTTCATTTTCTCTGGGGTTCTATTTTATCTCTTACCTTATTTATGCTTGTTGTGCACCATTCCATTCTATGTTTAATAATGATGACAACTATATATATTTAATATTTATTGTGTGCTAAGAATTAACCAGATATTCTGCATATTATTTAAAGGCTCACCATCACAGCTCCTGATATTGGCAACTCAATTAAACACTTGTGACTATTGATGCCACCCATGGGTTTTAGTTTGCTCAAGCTGCTATAACAAAACCATAGACTAGATGGCTTAAGCAATAGACATTTATTTTCCACAGCTCTGGAGGCTGAGAAGTCTACAATCAAGGTGACTCCAGATTTGGTTCTTCATGAGAACCTTGCCATTGGCTTGCAGACAGCTGCCTTCACACTGTGTCCTCAAAGGGTGTGGGGGGGAGAGCACTGGTGTCTCTCCCTCTTTTTCTAAGTGTGCTAATTTCATCGTGCGTGCCCCACCCTTGTGACCTCATCCATACCTAACTACCTCTTAAAGGCCCCACTTCCTCATGCCATCAAATTCTCAGTGATGGCTTCAAAGTATGAAATTTCAGGGGAGGGGACACCCACATTCTGTCCCTGGGCCCCCAAGGTTCTTGTCTTCCTCACAAGCACAATATGCTCCTTCTACCCCAACTCACCCCAACAGGAAGACCCCAAAGCCTTAACTCATTCAAGCATCAACTCTAAGCTCTAAAGTCCAGAGTTCCATTTATAAATGCCATCTGAATCAGACATGGGTGAGACTTATAGGTATATTTCATCCAGAGGCAAATTCATCTCTCACTGCGAGCCTGTGAAACCAAGTATGTTATGTCCTTCAAAATCCAGTGGTGGAACAGAAATTTCCTCTCCAAAGGAAGAAGATAGTCATGAGTCCCAGGCTAGTAAAACCTAGCAAGAGGTTGTCTGATGACTAAGAGCATTGTTGAGTGATTGGGGTAGGGAAGACCTGGGATACAGACCCAAGAAAGGGGGAAAAGAAGTTATAGATACGTGTTATGAAGGGGAGATAGCTTTTAATTTGATTTTTTTCTTTGTTTCACTGTGCAGAATTTACAGAACATTTATGATGTCCTCAAGTGGGTCTTTACAATTTTTCCTCAATTCTGTTTGGGTCAAGGACTGATAGAACTGTGTTATAATCAGATCAAATATGACCTGACCCACAACTTCGGCATCGATTCCTATGTGAGTCCTTTTGAGATGAACTTCCTTGGCTGGATCTTTGTGGAATTGGCCTTGCAGGGCACGGTTCTTCTCCTCTTGAGGATCCTGCTGCACTGGGACCTCCTGCGGTGGTCAAGGTGTGTTCCGAAGGGCTCATCCTTGAATAGTACTGACTCTTGAATAAAAAGTGGGGGAGAGAAATCTGCAGGTTGCGAGATAAGAAATGTGTACAATTCGTATTATGCATGGTTCTAATAAGTCAAGATGTTATGTTTCTTTTCCTTTATTTTGATTGGTGTTGAGTCACCAACACTAGGATGGTGAATTTCAAAAGATATGGTGCCAACCTGTGAGATAGATAATCTTTCCAGTTATTTCGTTGTCTCAGTGCATTTTTCACTTTGAAATTGCTCAATTTCCCCTATTACTTTGTAGTACTTCAGGTGAATTTGGTTGATACCACAAAGTAATTTATTTTTATGACTAATGCCATTAACTTCTGGAAGCAGAAAGGTATGAAAATTCAGTAGAGATAGCTACACGCCTTTTGCCAGATCTATTTCCTTCTGTTGCTGTGTTCTTACCTTTGCTAAGTGAGGATGTGAGTCCGTGCCATGAGAGGCGTATATAGATGTGTAGACACATGATGTGGTTTATACACATGTACACACACACAAACACACATACACATACACCTTCTGTAAATGGGATTTAAAGTGGCTTTACAAAGAATGTAAACTATTGTCAGATAATACATTTGAAATATATAAGGAAGAAATGTGCTTTCTTGCACGGTCTTCAATGATGTATCTCCTCCTTCATGACCTGGATCCATTGGCCTTCTCTTACTAAGTGCTGTTTCCCTCTGACTTCTGCTTAAGGGAGGGTTTTTTATGGTGAAATCATTAAGACGCTGTTGCTGGAGAACCTATTAAAGTTTATAAAGACCCATGATTAATATTTTATGGTGATCCCCTTATATAATTTTTTTTCTTTTCAGTCATTTCATAATTTATTTTCTTACACACCCCCTTTAAACTGCTAATTTAGAGGATCATTATGAATATGAATTCCAAAGCTCTTTTAAATCTGGCCATAAGCACTCTGAAATCTGCAGATTTCTAATAGCTGGCTGAATTAGGAGTAGAATTGTGAGTGCCTTTCAAACAGCATTGGTTCTGTGATATCCCTCAACAGTGCAATGTGTTTTGGAACCTGTAACATAGACTCCCCTCTGGCAGGATGCTCCTTTCTCCTCTAGTACCAAAGGATTTTTCTTTAAAGAAAAGACCTTTTGGGGGTTGGGTTGTGGCTCAGTAGTAGAGCACTTTTTTAATGTGTGTGAGGCCCCAGTTTCTATCTTCAGCAACACACATACATACACACACACACACACACACACACACACACACACACCTGCATTACTTTTACCTTGTAGAATATAAATATTAGTTGAACCATATTTTAGAATACTGTTTTTGATATTCATAGTAGATGGCCAACTTTGTTGTTCTGTGTCAACGTGAAGGTCACAGAGCACAGAAATTTAATCTAGTTTAGACAGCAGTTGTCTGCTGCTCCTTTATGGATAACTGTCACAATGATTGTGAAAGCTAGTCAACTTGTGTTTTAAGTCCAGATCAACCCAGTTTGCTAATCATCACTTAAAAGGTAAGGTCCAAGGTTCTGGGCAAACCCTGCTACATCTATGATACTTCTTCCTCCCCACAGAAACATTTGCCTCTGATCACCTACACCTGTTTGACTTCATTTCCAACACCTCCTTCTGTCCCCACTCTGCCTCCTAGGCTGGTCTGTCCCCTCTCAGTGCTTCCATGACATCCCCTTTATCTATTGGGGTGCATCTGTAGTATTTACATGTTAATCGTATCTACTTAGCCATAAGTCTATTCATGTAAGAAAAGTATGCTTGTCATGGTTGCATTTTGTTAAGAATAGGAAGAGCCCACCTTCTGCATAGGAACAAATAGACCCTGCGTGCCCATCCTGAGCAATACATCTGTCACCAGCACCTGAAGCTGGATCCCAGTGTGGAGCCCACTCACTGCATTACCTCTCTAACCTGCACTGGCTCCATCCTGCTGCCCTGTGCTGGCCTTCGGTTGTCTGCCATGAATCCAAGTCTCCATTAGCACCCAGCCCTGGTGCAACCCCAGCTGGGTTGTGTGGGTTTGTGGGGTAACTGCCTGTTCTCCCTCCTGTGTGGAGCAGTGCTTTGCTCTCTGTATCCTGTGTGCTGACTGAGTCAGAAGAGCCATGTGGGCCAGATGTTACAGATGCTGGCGATCTGGAAAGTTATGCTACATCTAGTGCCTCTGGGTCCTTCTTTACTATAAACCTATAAACACCACTTATTGTGGTAGTCAGTTGGGAGATGACTGAGTGTCACATTGCTGAATATTTTTGGATGAATTAGAATCTTGGGTTGTTGGGAGGGGGCCCAACACGAAGCAGCCGTGTTCACTTGTCCTTGCCCTCTAAAATGTCTTGAAGAACTTTAAGCAAATATGCACACGTGGACCTTGCCCTGGAGCTCTGAGGTGAACAATCTAGGGTTGGGACCGGGAAGCATTTGTAAAGCACCCCATGCAATTCTTATGAGGAGAGGATTAAGGTCTTTGCCAAGGGTGGCTGTGGGGATGGCTCTTGGAGACAGGAGGGCATGAAGACCACATGGCCGGTTAGAGGAGAACAGACCTCTTAAAGGCCAGTGCAAGGTGAAAGGTCAAGAAACAGACCTTCATCTGGGACAGGAAAATAAGACTCAAGCAGAAGATGGTAAAATTTGATGGATTTTAGCAAATTGAACACATCCATGTAACACCCTCTCAGATTAATAAATTGAATGCATCCAATGCCTTTGATGTCCCTTCGACTGTCAGTCAGTAAGAACCCTCTGGGTGACTGCTGTTCTTACTTTTATCTTCATTGACTCAGTTTTCATGTTTTGAATGTTATATAAATAGTATAATATACACTCTCAAGTATCTATCTTTCCTCATCATCAATGGTGTGTGTACGTGGAATAAATTATATTTTTGCCAAATGGTGATTTCAGGTGTGGAAAAGTAACACAGAGAGAGGGGGCTGGCAGCGGATAGTCTCCTTTAGTTTTAATATCATTTCATTTTGAAATAGTCTGAGCCTTGCAAGAAATTGCAAATTATGCTCCTAATACCTTTTGCCCACCTTCTTCCAGGATAACATGATAATGCATTCCATGACAATATTGCACTGTGAAGACTAGGAAATTGATGTTGGTATAATACTTACTCAGTGTTATGTACCTATTTAATCATTAAAATGTGGGCATATTACAATTTACAGGGGGAATTGAAATTTACTTGAAAGTTAAAATGTACCAGATGGAAAATTATAAAGAAAAGTGAGCATTCACATTGCAGTCAAACAGTTAGAATTGAAAATTAAGTATGTGTTCATCTGGCAAATACTGACTGAATACTTTTGAAAGATGTTCTGTGAAGTGTTGGCTATACAATCCTTTCATACAATCCCACTTATACTATAAACTTATAGTATTTGGGTACTTTATATTCAATCTATTTTATTAAATGGAACTGTTTACTAAATGCACTTACAAAAATTGATACCTCATATTGTATTTTGATAATTGATTTTTACATTTAGCGTAAGGTCTGGTATGACTTTATTATTGATAAAAGTCTAAAATACCTCTAGTTTAGTTTTGATTTATTTCAGTGTCTTTTAATGACATGTATGTTTTTTTCAAATTAGTGAATGAAACTTGATTCTTGTTGGTAATCAGTAACCAGAGTGTCAGAACCAAGGTGTTTTGGATAAAGCAGATATTGAAAATTTCTGAAGGCCTCTCTTATTTTTACAGGTGTCTTTTGAGGACTAGTCCACTATAATTTCTCAAGTGTGAATTAACTCTTGGAATTAACTCTCTTCCCAGGGGCCACACTGCTGTCCAAAGCACAGTCAAGTCTTTCAAGGATATAGATGTTGAAAAGGAGCGAATGAGGGTATCCGAAGGGAGGACCAGCGGAGACATCCTCGTGTTACACAACCTTAGTAAATGTTATGGAACTTTTCTAAAGAAGACCCCAGCTGTGCAAGACATTAATTTGGGCATACCACGAGGAGAGGTAATGAAGCTTCTCTTTTTACCCTTTTATGTTGTGACCTTGTGCAACTTTAATTGTTGATGTGATTGTGATATTCTCAGTGTGATATTCTCAGACTAGCCAAAACCCCTAGCTAAAGGCCGACTTCACGTTTGAGCAATTCACCAGAAGTCATAGGAGCAGAATGGAAAAGCAGGTCTGCTGGCTTTTTCCATAGTGAAAACTTGGATGATGGATTGACAGCATTTATTGTAATAGTTTCACAATTTTTAAATTTTTATGTGACCAGGTAGTTTTGAAAAAGATTTGGGTTATGAGATGACTTCCTGTTGAATGCAAATGTTTTCTAAATCTATTTGACTGAGGAAACCACTTCCACCCTTTATTTGGACTTGAGTAGTTTTTAAGGGTCCAGTAAAGCCCAACTAGTAAAACGCTCCTCTGGAAAATTAAAGAATACTCACTAACCATAGCCATAGCTGAGACAATTTTTTCATGAGTATGCCATTAATTCTAGTAGAAATCTTTAATCAGAACTGACAGGAGCCATATAAATGGTTCCTGATTTGTACTTAATGCATAAAGGGAAATCAATTCTGGAAATGATTACCTTTAATTAACTGTTAAAAATAAAAGAGCACCTTGCATTCATATTGTTCCATGCTCCTGAGAAATTCACAGTAGGTTATATTGTTATCTGATTGGCATCCATTCCTTGCCTGTGAGCTGAGAGTAGACATTTTAGATCTGAGTATTCTGAGGAGGAGAGAAGCCAAGAGAACCATCTAAAGCAATCCAGGAGTATCCTTATGCCCAAGACTATGATTTCTGAGAAAAGAGGGCAAAATGGGAAAGATGTATTTACTTAGTTACTGCTTCTACTTGCTTCAAGACTAGCTCTGCTATCTTACTTACCTTATTGAACTTTTTTTAACTATTGCTTTGAAATCAATTAAAGTCTATATTAATATTATCACTACCTCTTCATGGTAGTTTTTTGTGGCACTAGGGATTGGACCCAGGGACATTGTACCTCCAAGCTATATCCCTAGTCCTATTTTATTTATTTATTTATTCATATTTTTACTAATGTACTTTTATTGGTGCATTATAGTCTCACTTTATTTATTTATTATTCTGAACAGGGTCTCATTAAATTGTGGAGGGCCTCACTAAGTTGTTGAGGCTGGCCTTGAACCTGCGATCCTCTTGTCTCAGCCTCCCAAATACTGGGATGACAAGCATGCACCACTCCACCTGACTTCCATAGTAGTTTTAAGCTAAGGAGTAAAGAGAACAACTTGGAAAGCTTAATAAAGAGTGATGATTTATGTATCTGAATGACCTGAGATGTCACTTAGAGTTTTGTGTTAGGCAACTTTCTGTTACTATAAGAACACACACACACACACACACACACACACACACACACACAATCTATCTTTTATTCTCCTTCCATATATGTATCTTCCTATCTCCCTCATATATTTGGAGGGAGAGTGGAAGAAATAATTTTTTAAATGTACTTTAAAATATACAAAAATGAAAATAACTTGGGGTAGTTGGCATTTACTTTTCATTCTCTTACATGTTTTCCATACATGAATTTGCTTGCCTATAAATTCATGCTAAACTTTTTACACTACTCAAGACCATGGTGATTTCGAGAGAACTTTGTAATCCATAAAGTGCTTTGTAAGATAATGTTTTTTTCAAGAGAATAAATATCACATGCCAACAATATCGACTCAATGTTAGTTCAAAGTGCATGCTGTTTCTGATGGGATTCTGATTGTTTTTGACATGCTTTATTTAACTTTCTGTTTTCCCTAGTGCTTTGGGCTCCTGGGGGTTAATGGAGCTGGGAAAACCAGCACCTTCATGATGCTGAGTGGGGAAGTGCCTCCGAGCTCAGGACACGCTGTCGTCAGGACTCCCATGGGGTAAGATCCAGATGTGAGGATTTTGCTGCGAACCCTCAGCATTTCTTCCGTCCTGTGGAATAAAGTTTAAAGACACCACTCTCCTCCAGATTTACCTTCCAATCACCACTTCTCCGAAGGGGTGAAGGAGTTTCCCAGTATGAGTGAATGGGGCTCAGTCCTGTAGCTGGAGCGGAGGGCCTGGAGGCAGGTCTCAGAGCAGCTGAGGGAGAGCTCACTCAGGTACCAGCGTGCACTGGAGGAGCTCAGTATGGAGTTCCTCCTGCAGGAAATAGCCTAGGGCTGGCTCTTCTTGCTCCTCTTATGGATAAAGCTTCAAATGGCCCCATCAGTTGGAGCGGTCACAGGGGCCAGATGGTCTCCATCTGTATGCCACCCATACCTGGTCTTCAGGACTACCTGGGGCTGGGAGCAGCGCACAGATGACATCTGAGCTTGGGGGGGGGGCTTCTTTAATTCCCCTTGTCTACACAAACAGGAGGTGGCTGGGCACCTGTATACCCGGAGGCTGCCCAAGCCCAGCTGGTCTGCACAGGCTCATAGGTAACACACTCACAGTGTTACTGTGGTACATCACGCTACCTGGGCCTTGGGCTCCTATTTCCGGATTCTGCAATCCCTTCTATACAGCATGCTTGGTTAGGAGCTTTTCCTCTGGGACAGGAGCCTGTGGGCCTCTTTCTTGCGGTATGCGGCCATCCAGGTGGGAGATTGTCTCTCTTTCCACTACTCCAATCAGGACTAACACAAGTGTTTTTCTCTCTTCTCAAAGAGGTTCCCTGCTCTACTCCTTTCTCAGGCTGGATTTGCTACCTTTGTTCCTGTTCTAAGTTTGCCTTAGTAGGAAACTTGGTTCAGTATCACAGACTAAAACCTTTAACTTTACAGATAAAGGTTTGCTCCTCCTCCATAAGCTACTCATACACATTCGGTGTGGATGTTCCCATATCCCAGTCTGTTTTAAATAGTGTCACCAGGCCCCAGGCATAGAGCTTTTCATTTTTCTATTATAGCATACTCACTGTAACTTGGTGATACATTTCAAACTCTGTTTTTGACATTACATAATGGTCTTTGATGTATATTATCCAAAGGTCATTATATGACTAGCCACTGAGTTCTCAGGACCTCATTTGATTTTAGAGTCTGTTTTCTGGGGACCAGATAATCATTCTTAAACAGAGTTGGAGAAAATGTGGTTTAAGTTATTATTATGTATGAATTCAAATATAGTAATTGAAAAAACTGTTTAGAAATATCATAATCACTTATCAATTAGGTACTTCTTCAACTCAACAAATATTTATTGTTTACCTGTGATGTGTGAGGCACTAGAAGGACAAAAACTTTCCCTAAAATCCATTGTCAATATTTGCATGACTTCTGGCAGTTGAATTTAAATACGTGTACAGTACATATCTGTATGTTTACATCTAATTTTGTTGTGTGTGTGTGTGTGTGTGTGTATGTGTGTACAATTGTGTAGCTATGTGCATATTTCAAATCCAGATAAGATTACAACTCTTGTTTTGTATATTTTGCTTATACTTATTATTCCATGAGCATTTTTATAATCCTCTTCTACCATTGTGATGAAAAGTTTTAATTTTTTATAAATTGCTGGGCTTGAAATCTCTTTGTTGTTTGCACTTCATTAATTATCTATGAACTCAAGTGGCTTCCCCGTATTTATTTGTTGCACAGGTTTCCTGTCTGCAAATTACCCTCACTTGTTTGGTCCCTTTCTCTCCAGGGTTACTTTTCTATAGCTCATGAGTATAAGAGTTTTTTTAAACAGACTTTCTTAGAAACTAATTATTGCATGTTTATGTATTTTAAGTTTTATTTTTCAGTGGTGTCTTGTACGTTAACTTTGTTTTAAAGGTCTGCATATATAGAAATTCTCAG
>PVJS01000393.1:0-37244 GCA_004027185.1 Glis glis
GGGGCGTAGCGCGGAGGTAGAATGCCCCTGCGTTCAATCCCCGGTACCGCAAAAAAAAAAAAAAGAATCTAGCTTTAAAATATGCTTTTACTCAATATTATCCAAGTCAATATTGGTCTTACTTAAATGTGTTATAAGGCCTGGTCTTAAAATTTAAGTAAATGGTAGGTGGACTGGGTTTTCAATGTTGGTGTGGATGTGTCATCACAAAAATTGGGGAACTACATTCCACATGCTTCCAAAAGGAACAGAACAGGGAACTGTTATAATATTTCCAGTTCTCCAACAACCATATGTGAACATTTTAATATATGCAAATTTCAAAATATTGGATTATTTTTAGACTTTAAGTCCTTTTCATTAGGTACTTTGAGGAAAGAGCACAAGGGTGAGCAGAGATGAGGAAGCTGAAGCTTCCTGAGCCTCGTGGTCTGTTCTCATCCCAAAAAGCTGGGCCTTACTGAGATCAAATTAGAGTCCACGATGAGGAGGCCATTGGCTTCTCTGTACTTTACGAGTCTCTCAGCCTCCTGGTGGGCCCACTTCCACATCCTATAATAGTCAGATCAGCCATTAAGGTGATGCCAATGACCAGGACCATGAAAAAGTACCATAAATTCACTTGCCATGCATCAACTTTCAAGAAGCGTCTTCCCTGTCAAGTGGTAAATATTAATGGTAAACCAAACCAAACACACAAACAGGGTTATTCAATAATGAAATTGGATTGCCCTGCCAGATAAAGAACCATACTCATGGATGTTGCTTTTTGAGTATGAAAGAAATGTAGAAACAGTAGAAAAAAATATAACTAGTAAGGGTATGAATACCTTGTGAATGATTATAGAAATAAGGAGTATAGCAAATATTCATACTTTTCCTTGTTTTGTTGTGTACACACTTGTGTTTGTTAACCATTTTTTCCTGTTCCCTCTCTCCTTCTGGTGGATATATACCAACCACTAGAATTCTACACTCATAAAATAATACTCTTATTTTATAAAGATACAGAATAATCTCAGTAAGAAGATAGCCTTGCCTCTGATATATTCATGTAATAGCCAAGTGAAATTATGGCTGAACTAGAAGATAAATTATGTTACCCAAGAATCGGGTAAAGGGATATCTAGGTCATACAATGATGAATAAGATTGTGTTCTTTTCCCTTTTGTAAAGAGACAAGTGCGTCTTCATTTATAAAAGATCCCTTTTATATATTTTTAGTCAAAAGTATGGTACTGTATAACTGGTTGAGAAGGAAGGATAAGAATGAAAACCAGTCTAAGAGGTGCACTGTTCCAGAAATTCTGTTGTCATTTCAACACTATTCTTAGTTTCTTCCGGGCCCTCTCAGTATCACAGTGGATGGAAGATTAGAAAATAAATGTTCTTTTGCCAGCAAAATTTCATTTTAGGACTTACCACCAAGAAGCATATGTGTAATGTGAAATGCAACAGATAAGCAGATTATACCTCCAGCAGTAGCCAAGAAAATGGGCTTTGGCTCATGATAGATGTAAGAATTTCATCTTCCTGTGAATTACACACTTTTGTGCCATAGGCAGCTGGAATCACTGATGGCAATGCTCCCAGCAACTTCCCACCTTCTGATTTCCTGGACAATAGCAGGTATGTCTCTAACCTTCATTCTTTCATCCCTTTTAGCAGCTTGTAAGCCTCCAATTCACTACATGAAAGCCCTTTCTTCTTTATTTTCCAGAGGAAATGTCAGTAACACTTAACTTTGGAAAGTGGGGAATCTGTGGTTTCTCACCTAGAAAATCTTGAAGTGAAGCTAGCATTTTGCTTGAGGAAATCTCTTTTCCTGTACTGTACTCATTTTCCCCAGCACATACACAGTATTATCCATGCCCATCAGGATTTGTTTACTGGAAGCCAAAAGACTGAAGAAGTAATTTACTTGGCCTTTTAGAAGCTTCTGGCCTAGTTCCCCAGTCCTCTACACTCTCAGACCTTAGCTTTACACATGGGGAAAAATGATCATTCATTCCAGGCACTTGCATTTTCTAGTTTTACAGCCAAAAATAACTACTCAAAACTTTTCTGATCTTTGTTTTTCCTAGCAGAAGCCCAGACTTTTCCATCTAGAATCAACAAACATTCTAAGAAAAAATATTGCTGGCATTTCTCTGCTGAGCTGAGAGCGGTTCTGCATCTTTCTAAGGTTTCCATAGTTCTAAGATCGTTTTAAAGCCCTGCCTGTGTTTTGTAACATAGCTGGTTCCTCCCAGCCTCACACCTTGATTCAGGATATTGGCTAAAGATTGACTTACAAAATAGTGAACTTTCATTATGATGTGAGACTACAATGCACCAATAAAAGTATGTAAAAAAAATAAAGTTCTCAGTAGACATAAAAAAGTAGTGAAATTTCCAATACCAGAAGTGTTAAAATGTAAATTGGATAAACACATGTAAGTAATTTTATTTAATGACGTAGCATCTTGTTAATGGAGAGTGAATCTACTCTAAATGTTGTATGTGTTTTCTGTTTTTTAATCTCTGATTCTATGATCATATTATTAATGTGATAGCTATATTGTTAAAATTGTTACTAGCAGGATAACATATACTATATTGGTGTTTGTATGTATAAATAAAATACAATTGGATAAATTTAATTTGACAATCATCATTTTCTCTCCTTATAAATTAATTATTACATAAATCCTTTTAAAAACTTAAATATCTATGCTTGTGGCTATTACATGTTTGGGAATTTTAAGACAGCAAGTATCACTAGAGAGGACAGTGGTCCTCAAACTTGAACTTTCATCAGAATCACCTGGAGAGATTTTTAAAACAGGTTGCTAAACCAATCCTAGAATTTTTGATTCAGTAGGTCTGGAGGGGTGTGCAAATTTGCACTTTAAAAGTTCTCACCACTAATGCTGCTTCTGGGGACCACAGTTCAAGAATCACTGTAATAAAGCAACGGAACAGGTGCATAGTTTTACATCCTTCATTTTGTGCTTATGTAAACCTGAAATATGAAAAGTGTAAGTGAGGGGAATGGCCCCTATAGCTTATAGTTCTGCTCTATAATTTGCACATACAAATGGCCTGTCAAGTTGGTTATATGATCAGCTATTTAAATATTGATGAGACACTTTTTTCCTCACTGCCGTTCTCAGCTGAGCCAGCTTGGAACTGTAAGCAAATCATTTTGTCAGTCAACGTGTAATGCACATTACTTTCCCTTTCTCTCCCTCACTGTATCTTCCTCCAATAATTTCCTGTAAAACTTCTTGTTCCCCTCTGTCGGGAATAGCGGCAGCTCAGGTCATCCATCAAGCCAGTGCTCTGTGTCAGCAGCTTCTCAAATGATATAAGGTGATTCTTATATGGCATAACCATCAGAAAGCCACAAAGAAGAAGTCACAGCTGTCAACTTGGGTCATAAACTACAGAAAATCTCAATGAGCCTTCGAGTATGTGCCAAGGCTAGTATTAAAGAGACAGGAGGATGGAAAGATAGCACGGCCAGGAATGGCAGGGAAATGTGTCTTCTGGTATTAAAACAGATACAGTGCAGCCATCTATATCATGGACACTATGATAGCAATTATGTTATCATTTTCCTGATTTCTTGAAGTAGGATACATATCAGGCATAATATCTTTGGAAATAATTCATATTTAGACAATCCATTTTGGAATCACAAATACTCATTTAGGCATAGGGATTTTATTTGGATAAAGATGTGATTGCTGGGGACTCACTGCTTTCTATAAAACGGCTTTAGTTTTGAATTACTAATTATATGTATCTGGCAAATTTTATTAGTCAAGAATGTTCCATGTAATTATAATTTAATAATTTAAAAAGAAAAGGAATTTTTGATGGGATCTTTCTATGTTGTCCAAGATGGCCTTGAAATCATGATCCTCTTGCCCCAACTTACTAACTATGATCACTGGTGTGTGCCACCATGACTTGTTTAAAACAGGATTTTTAACTTGCATTATCTTCCTTTAGCTTTATCTTTTACTACATTATCTTTTTAAAAGTATACTTCCATTGATGCATTGTAGTCTCACATTATAATGTAGTTCAAAGTGATAGTGACATAAATGCACATAGCACTTGGTAACCTTCCCCCTAGCTCCCTCTCCACTCCCATCCCTTCCCCAAACATGATATTGAGATTGGCATTGTCAATGGAAGTTCTTCCTTTGCTACTTCTCCCTCCCCCTTTCCACCCACCCCTGGACCACCTCCCTCATATCCCTGGGGTTTCTCCTTCATCTAAAGTTTCTCTTGTGTCCCAATTACTCCCTGGTTTAACGTATGAGAGAAAACACATGACCCTTCACTTTCTGTGACTGGATAATCTCACTTAAAATAATGTTCTCTAAGTCCATCTATTTTCCTGCAAATGACATAATTTTATTCTTCTTTATGGCTGAGTAGAATTCCATTGTGTGTATAGCCCATAATTTTGTAACACATTCATCTGTTGATGGATACCTAGGTTGGCTACTGTGAATTGTGCTACTATAAACATACATATGCATGTATCACTATGATATTCTGATTTCTGTCCCTTTGGGAAGATACCCAGGAGTGGTATAGGTGGATCATATGGTGGATCCATTCCCAGTTTTCTAAGGAATCTTCACACTGATCTCCATAGCAGGTGCACTAATTTGCAATCCCACCAACAGTGTATAATAGTTCTTATTTCCCTACATCCTCGCCAGCATTTATTGTTTAACTTCTTGTTGATTGCCATTCTAATTGGGGTTAGATGGAATCTCAGTGTAGTTTTGATTTGCATCTCCCTGATTGCTGATAAGGTTGAAAATTTTTCCATATGTTTATTGGCCATTTGTATTTCTTCTTTTGTGAAGTGTCTATTTAGTTCATTTACCTATTTTTATTGTTTTTTATAAATTGCCATTATTGCAAATCAGTTAAAGAAAGAAGGGAAAAATGATTTTTATATTTGATTCCATGGGAAATATGTTTTTCCATGTTTTGCGAATATGGGTATATGATTTTTAAAACCAATTGGACATTTAATACTAGAATATTTTTAAAAAGTCCTCAATGTCAGGAGATAGTGCTGAAAAAGATAGGAGTTATTAAAGTTGATGAGAATATAAAGCTGAGATTTGAAATGCAATATTAGTGTAAAATAGACTCCTTATGAGATTTTCCCCACATTATTATAATGATCAAATGCAGATTGAACTGCTTTGTCTCTTAACCTTTCTCTCATATTTTTAATTTCTTTTCTGAGTCAATGCCATCTGTAAGATTATCTGAGAATATTTCCAAGGTTCCCCAAATTTTATTTTGGTGGTAGTGATCACAGTTTTAATCTTCAAAGCTTCTTTCATATCCTTTGTGCCCTTTTTATATCCTAACTTGTATTATCTTAAAGATATAATTCTCAGATTACTTTTAGCATATTAATTATGGATTTTCATTTCTTTAGTTTTTTTCTTACAATGTCATTTATTTATTTGTTTTAAAATTTCTCTTTTTGATGTTTTTTATTATACATATCTCAATATCACTGATGTTTATGTAAGAGAAAAAAATGGGTAATTGGCTAGGTTCCCTGAGCTGTCTGATCAATAGGATTATTTCTCAATATATTTTAAAAGACAGTGCATTAGGATGGGCAAGCTAAATTATGGAATACTAATGAACAACTCCTTCATTTTAGTGGGTTGACATAAAGGCTCATTTCGTGCGCATATTGAACTTCCCCCTGGAGTTTGGTTTTGTATTTTGTTTACATTGCTTTCACTTTGGGACTTAAGCTGGGGTAGCACTCACTATTTGGATTTTCATTAATCTTTGTGGAAGGGAGGAAGAGAGCCTTTCTGGCAATAGTTAAATGTCCCTACTTGGAAGAGGGGCACAACTCAAATTCTGGAATTAGTTACCAAGCCACGTTTAACAACAAGACAATCACAAATTGAAATCCTATTATGTTTCATTGAAAGTCAGAGTTTGAAAGCAAAGATTTATAGTCAACACTAATGACTACTGTAGTTTGGAATTTGGAGCTTAGCTTGATGCATGATAAGATGGGGTATGTTGATTCCTACACTTCCATTTATGATGCTTAATTGAGAGGCTTCTGTAAGGAAGTGGATTTTCCAAATGCCAAAATGAGTAAAACTTTTTCTCTATGAAACAAAATCTACTCTGAATCTTTGGCTTTCTCCAGATTCTTTAATTAATTTAATTTAAAAAACTAACCTGCTCTTTTTTCTTTGTAAATGTTTATTGCCTCAATTCTACATCATGAGTGAAATACAATTTAAAGACATTAGGGGCAAGGTTTGTTTTCAACCCTATTGCTCTTGAATCATTTTATATTTGGTGAATCTGAGTCAATAGCATTTTGGGATTATCAATGTTAAGATTGTGTTGCAATTCCTCTTGAACACACTCATAGATATATTAAACAGAAGCTCTCTATGAATTTCAGCTAATTAATATATTCCTTCTAATTTTTCATTTGAAGAAATGTGCTGTTACAGATTGATTGATTCTTATCTATTTTTATATTATAGTTTCCATATGGTTATAGGGATGAGATTGATATTATCCAGTACATATATATTTTCATTTGTTTAGCTGTTGTTGTGGTTAGATATAGAGTGCTCCCTAAAGAGCTCACATATTAAGCTCAGGGTTCATATATTTAAGTCATGAGAGTTGTAATCTCGTTAGTGGATAAATCCATTGTAATGGATTTCTATGGGTAGAAACCTGGGGAGATAGGGTGTGGCTGGAAAAGGTGTGTCTGTGGAGGTGTGGCCTTAGGGACTGTGCTTGTTTCTTGGAATCCCTTGCTCGCTTGCTTTCTCTTGCTTCTTCCCTCCATAATGTGAGGAGTGAAACCTTGTGTTCTCCCTCTCTCTGCTTCAGGCCACCATGCTCTGGGATCCATGGTTGCTGGTCTCACAGGGACTGAACCCCAAACCGTGAGCAAATAAATCTTCCTTCCTCTAAGTTACTTGGTCAGTTCTTTAGATTATATCCATGAGAATGATGACTATTACAGCTTCATACCATCTTTGGGAGGTTTTTGTTCAGATCTTATGCCTTAATTTGTTTGTTTTCATATTGTTGAATTTTAGACCTTCATATATCTCAGGTACAAAGTCCTCTGTGGATCTATGGCCTGTAAAACTTTTCTCCCAATCTTTAACTCATCTTTTCATTCTTTTAACAATGTCTTTTATGGTATAGGAGATTTAATTCATTAATGCCTAGTTTTGAATTTTTTCATGGACTCTGCTTTTAGTCTATTTAAAACTCACCAACAAAGCCAAGATTGTATAGCTTCCTTTTGTTTTCTTCAAGAAGTTTTAGAGTTTTGCATTTATACTTGAGTCTATGCTACATTTTGAGCTAATGTGTTCATGAGGTTTAAAGACTCTGGCTATTTGGGGTTGGGGGTGTAGTTCAAGGGTAGGGCACTTGCCTAGCATTTGCAAAGTCTTGGGTTCATTTTCTAGTACCACAAAACAAAATAAAACAAGGACTATGACTGATTGATATTTTAAAAACATACAAACAGCCAGTTTTTCCAGCACTATTTATTAAAGGCTATTTTTCCATTGTATTATTTTTGTACCTTGTTCTAAAATCAGATGAGTATATTTGTCTGGTGTAGGTATCAGATGAGTATATTTGTCTGGTGTAGGTATATTTCTTGGCTTTGTATTTAGCTATATTATAGATTTAGGTATTGTCATAGTTAAATATAGAATGTCCCCTAATGAGCTCATTTATTAATATTCAGGGTTGATATAGTAAAGTCATGAGAGTTGGTAATCTCAGCTGGGTAATCTCAGTGGGTAATCATCCCAGGGTGATGGCCTGGGCTGGTAGGGTGTGGCTGGAGAAGGTGGGTCCCTGGGACTGTGGCCTTGGGGATCATATAAGGTTCCTCCTCCACACATTTTCTTGATTCTTTCCTCCATGATGTGAGAGTGAAGCCTTGCTCTCTCTTCCTCTCTCCACTTCCTGCCGCCATGCCCTGAAATCAACAACCCTGGCCTCACTTGGACTGAACCCCAAAATCTCCAAGGAAAATTGTGAGCAAATAAATCTTCCTTCCTCTAAATATGTATACGTGGTCAGTCTTTTATTTTATAGCAGTGAGAATGCTGACTAGGACATGTGTCTATTATTTTGGTAATGCTACATTGTTTATATACTACAGTTTTATCATAAGTCTTGAAGTCTAATATTAAGTGTCCTTCAACTTTGTTCTTTTTCACTATTAGCTATTGTAGACCTTTTGTCCTTTTTGGCATATTTTATAACCAGTTTGTGGGTGTTTAGAAAATGGGTAATTGAGACTTTGATTGTTACTGAGTTCAGTCTGTGAACAAAATTGGGAAGAATTGACATCTTAAGGATTTTGAATCTTCCAATTCATGAACATGTGTATTTCTCAATTTATTTAGATTTTTTTTCTTTTGGTACTGAGGATTGAACCCAGAGGCATTCTACCTCCGAGCTACATGCCTAGCCCTATTTTATTTTTATTTTGAAACAGGGTCTTGCTGGATTGATGAGAGTCTCACTACTTGCTGAGGCTGTCCTCCAACCTGCAATACTCCTGTCTCAGCCTCCCAAGTACTGGGATTACCGGCTTGCACCACCATGTCTGATTTATTTAGATTTTCAATGAAGCTTATCTATGTCTTATAGATTTTTGTGTATATCTCTTATACATATTGCTTTTTTAAAATAATTAAACCTCAGTATTTTATTTGGAGGGTGCTATTTTATATGATGATTTAAAAATTATAGTCATCCTATATGATATAAATGATAGGAAATGATTTTTAATATCAACTTTGTAGTATGACTTTATATACTGACTTATCAGCTCCATATTTTTGTTTTCTGGTAGATTCTCTGGAGGTTTTCCTCATAGACAAAGATTCCATCTGCAAAACAAAACAAGACTATATTTCCTCTTCCAATTTGTTTACCTCCTAGGACTTCTGTTATTACACTGATTAGGAGCAGTGAGAGAATATACTTGCATTTTTATTATTTTAGGAAAATGACTATATTCTTACCTCACATTATGATGGTAGCTAAAAGATTTTAGAAGATGCCCTTTATCAAGTTGAGTCTGTTAATGCCTATTCCTACCAAGCTAAATGCTTATCATAAATGAAACTTTTTCAATAATCTTTTTGCTTCAATTAATAGTCATAGGAGTTTTCTTCTTTAGCTTGTTGATATGCTGGATTGCATTTATTACTTTCTTTGAATGTCAAAATATTGTACTAATGGAATAGATCTTATTTGGTCCTGGAGTGTAATACTTTTTATAATTTCTTATTAATTTGGCTAAGCCAATGTTACCTTTCATTTTCTATGTGTGCCTCCTTCTCCAGTTTTGGGGTGGCAGTTTTCCTTACAGCCTTGAATGCATCTAAGAGAAGTTGGCAACTTTTGTTTTTTTCCAGATTTTTGTTGTGAAATGAAAATGATGACATCCAAGTTCTTTATATGTTGAAAGTAAAACCAGAAGTCACCCTACTACGTTCTCTAATTAAAAAAGTATCTGAATCTTCGCAAATTACTCAATAATGAAAAATAAAATAATAAAATAGTCTCTGTAAAATTATGGTACAGTAATTATGATGTTTCCCCTTCTAACTTCCCCACTGTAATAAGGTGTTCTTGTTTATTTTCTTCTTTCATGTTTCTCACTATTGTATTTCTTTAATTTTAAATAATGAAATCCAAGCAATATAGATCAGTTAAATAGTCTCAAAAAATCATCAATGCTTCCAGAAATAGCATATTATTTATAACTGTAGAGAGGTCTCTAGGTATAGAATATTCTCATCTGTTTATACAAAACAATGTCATTAACTACTTGGGTTAGTGGGAGCTATCACAAATATGCAAGTCATCGATGACAGCAAAAGAGAGATTATTCCAGTATACTTATGTCATCATCACAAAGTATATATATAAGAGGAATGATAAAATTAAATTAAATTGGAATGTCCGATGTTGTTTTCACTCCAGGTGAAGGTCATTGACAATGTAAAAAAATATTAGCCAATGATCTATCAGAGCATTTTCAGTTATGGTAAAATATCCTCTGCCTACATCATTCAATATAATCTCTAAGTGAGTACATATGAGATATATAACAGTATAAATATTATTTTTCATTACAAAGAAACTGAAGAGTTTACATTTCTGCCTCAAAGCCAAATAAATAGAAATAGAACAAATGATTGCTGTGTAATTTTAAAAGATATGTTTAACTTAATTTAAATATTACATGGGTATGCATGTGTCAAAACATCACAGGGAGCCAGTCACACACTTATAATCCCAGTACATGGAAGGCTGAGACAGAAGGATTGCAGGTTTGCGGCCAGTCTCAGCAACTTGTGAGGCTCTCCAAAACTTAGTGAAACCCTGTTTCAAAAAAAAGATTAAAATAGGGCTGGGGGTATAGCTTGGAGGTAGAATGTCCCTGGCTTCCATCCCCAGAACCCCCCAAAAAATGACATGCTACCCAATAAATATGTATAATTTTTTATGTTCTTATGTATCAGTTAAAAATAAATTTAAATTAAGAAATAATTGTTTTGTGCCATATAAGAGCATTGGCAAAATTTCAGTACCTTCAGATAATGTACTAAAGATTGGTGAATACTTGGGGGAAAAATCAAAAGAGCAACACTTTACAGACAAACTGAAAGGAAGGTCATGGTAAATCTCCTCCTTTGAAAAACAGGCAACCTGACAAGAGTATCTGTGATAGAGTGACTTTTAAATACTTGAATTCCTCATATTATTGCTTTATGTCATATATCTAAAAAATAAAAGGCAGAGGTAAAGGAGGAGCTGCTCATTTTTCTGAAACTTGCTGAACTATAGACTAGCTCTCTGGCATGCGTGATAGGGATCTCATTCTTGCAGATTCATTCTGGTTTCCTGGAAAGCTGGATGTGATCTATAACATCTATCTTCACATTAATATTCCTCTCGGGAAGTACATTATGTCTGTGTGGACATATGTGTAAAAAAGGTAAGATTTATGAAATATCTATAAGTGCTTCTCTTTTTTTGCAGCTCCTTTTTCATGGCATTCTTTGGCAAAAGTTTCTATCTGTCTAGGAAATGGAGGGTACGATTCCAGGAATGAAGAGAAGGTAAACAAGCACAACCCTCACAGCAGGAAGAGTCAGAGAAAGACATAAAATGTGGATTCTAATTTTGCAGGACCTAATTTTCCCCACTTCCCTCCCCAGTCTCCTTCCACTATTCTACTGGACTTTCTCTTCATTTATCTAAAGGCCCTTTTGATTTTTATTTTCTCTCTAGTTTATATGAGAGAAAACACATGACTCTTGATTTTCTGGGACTGGCTGAGACTGCTCACTTCAGCAGTAATATAATTGCATAGAAAGGTCATTTTTGATAAGAAAAATGAATCTTTTAACATAGGAAGAATGAAAACTGGAAGACCAGAATATAACAATTTTATAATGCAGGAGGAAATTCAAAGGCTCACAGTGAATTATGACTTTTGCCAACCAGTGGGGTGGTAGAAAGAAGAATTTACAAGATAAAGAGTCTTAGATAGAAGAGGAAAATATTAAGATTTACCCTGCATCTGCTGATGAATCTGGGAGGTATTTGATATGATGATGGACAGAAGGAAATGCCAGGAAAAGCTCTTATTGCCCTGTTTTCTGTTTAGGACCCTGGGAGGAATCTTTGGAATGTACTGATATGAAGTGGGCTCAGTAAGGAAAGAGGGTGCAGCAGCGAGAACAGAGAAGAGTTGTTGGAGTTTCAACCTTCACTAAGCTTGCTTATACTGTGTTAGCAAACACGATTGCTACATCTCTTTGGCTCAGAGGTGAACCTAACTCAAAGACCTAAGTGCTCTTAATCACTTCCTCCACCCATAGCAAGAGGTAAGGTGATCCTGCCTCAGTGGACGCAGCATAGAAGTCTCATGCCAAAGGATACAGAAAGAATATAAAATAGACCTAGAAGGCTCAGATAAAAATGACCCAAGATATTGCAGAGTCTTTTACAAAGAGATTCTGAGTCCAGACCCAGTCAGGATGATTACCAGATGCAGTTATAGCAGCCAAGGGCTTCAGTAGCAGTACCAGCCTGTCTTCAGGAGAGGACCAGTCTTGACTCAGCTGATCAGAAGCAGCTCTAGCAGTCACTCCATGGAGCAGTGAACAAAACAACAATCTGTGGATGGCTGGCTCACCACATTATGAAAAACATGATTATTTTCATGCACAAGGAGCAGAGGGAGGCGTAAGATGAATCATGAAATATTAATGCTAAAGGAACTAAGAAAAATAATCATCAAATAAAAGTGTATTTAAAGAATCAACATTCCTTTTCTTTCCAATCTAAATTAAAGAAATTCAATCTGGACATATCAATATTATATTATCTTATAAAAGCTGTTCATGACAAATTTTTTTTTGTACTAGGATTTGAACCCAGAGGTATTCTATCTCTGAGCTACAACTCCAGTCCTTTTTTACATTTTGAAACAGGGTCTCACTAAGTTGCTGAGGCTGGCCTTGGACCTGCGATCCTCTTGTCTCAGCCTCCCAGGTACTGGAATTACAAGCATGTGACACTGCACCTGGCTGTGGACAGAAATCTTATAAGCAATTTTCCTGTTACTGTCTTGTTTTGTTTTAAAATAGAATATTTCTTTTCTCTACCCCTATTCAAATTTAGAAGCAATGGTGATATCAATCTTTCATTTATACTTCATGCCTTTTAAGAAACTTTTATTTATTTATGTTATATTTTTATACTTTAAAGATTGCATTGTAATTATACATCACAATAAGGTTCAAAGTGATACAAACATACATGTACATATCACTTGGTGTTCATATATGTACATACAATTATTTGAACTATTTCCTTCCTCAATCCTCCTGTTCCCCTTCCCCAACTCCTTCTCCAGGCTCCTTTCACTATTCTACTGGACTTTCTCTTCATTTATGTGAAGTCCCTTTTGTTTTCTATTTTCTCTCTAGCTTTCACATATGAGAGAAAACAATACCCTTGACTCTTCGAGACTGGCTGATATCACATGTGCTTGCTTTGTCAGCAAGCATACTAAAATGAAGAAAATTTTAAACATGACAAAGTACCAAAAATATTCACTTCTTTGTACATCTTCTTAGTTTTCATTCTAAATTATGCATCTTTAAATAACTGTACACAAACATATTAGCAATGCCAGGATATCTCTTATATGAAAGTGATGAAAAAGCGAAAAGTGAAGAAAATTTCACTGGTAAAGTTATACAAAGATAAAATATTAAACAAGTGCATTGATTTTCAGTGATCATTCTGTATTTGAGAAGAGGTTGCTTATTCTTGATTGACTCTGATATAGATTGTAAAGAATAAAAAAGCGATTATAACCACAAAAAAGGTACAATGATAAAAAGTAATGCAGAAAAGTAGTGCTGGTATATAATGTTCTCAGGATATCACACAATTTAGCACCCAGTTTTAGAATAATGTGTTTGAATTCCACATATGCATACTTCTACCCTACTACTTACAGAAGAAAACTGTTTTTGCTTGATTGACAAGATGTTATTCTTATTAAATGGGCACCTATCTTTTTTTCCCATTATTCCAAAGTATAAAAACCAAATGACAGCCTTAATTTATTCTGGGACTTTTTCTCCATTTTCACAAGCCTTTACTTTAATCCTATTCTTAGTCTATAATAAGGAGACTGTTTAAAACTTTTCTAATCACTAAGGAAAAGATGTTCACCTAAAAAGACACAGCAGTATGCACAGCACTCAGGCACCTGCTCAACATTTCTTTGTCAGTGTATTTGGCATAAAATATTCTTTAACATTTGGTAGGTAAAACTGACAGTGTCTTTAAGTAAGTGGACACAAAATTTAGACACAGGCTTCAAATAAATTGCATGCCTTCTGTTCATATTTTTCTATACATATTGAAGTTAACATTTTATTATTGTAGGAACTATACCCAAGTATATTTAATTTTATTGATTCTGACTCATGACTACATTGTTTTAAGTATTTTTTAAATAGTAAGTTGCAATTACTCACCACCCTAGAATTAATCTTGTTCCAGTTTCATCTGGTTGCTTGCTGTGTTTGTTGGTCCTTTTTTTTTTTAATTCTTTCTTATTCCCTTGTTCTTCCTCTCAACTACTTTGTTTTCATCTTTGTTTCATGTTTCCTTCTATGTTAGGGAAAACATGTTCACTTGTTCCCTTTTTAAATTGGAATGCTACATTCAGACCTGTCCCACCACTATATATTAGAAGCTGATAATTTTTTTCCAGTTTTTCTGGTCCACAGATGGAGAGGAATTTTTCTCCCGAATGAATCATACCAGGAGTCTTACCCATCCTGATTTGTATGACGTAAGACATTTCAGCCAAGGAGATTTCAGACTTTTTAAGATGATATTATTTAAATAATTTTATGGACTTAGAGTTGATGCTGTGATATTTTGAGAATTGGGGGATTACTAAGATGGGGTGAATGTATTTCACACATGTGATGGATATCTAAGAAAGATTTTGAATAATAAATTGTTCAATATGTGATGCTCAAGAGGAAGAAAATGTGAGCTTGTTTGGAAATACAACTACTGCGTATTTGAAGATCTCCAGTTGAGATCACCCTACATTCAGGGCAGACAATATATAAAATGATTAGTGTGGCTATGAGACACACAACAGGAAAAGACATAAAGACATCTAAAGGGAAAAGTCATGTGAAAATGGTGGCACATTTTAGGTTGATGTATCCACAAGCCAAAACCTGTAAAAATTTGCTGGCAGCATCTAGGACTTGGTAAAATGAAATAGATCAGATTCTCTTTAGAACATCCAGAAGGAATCAGCTGTGCCGACACTTTGATTTTGGACATGAGGACTCCGGAACTATAAAACAATAAATTTCTGGTATGTTAAGCTGGGCATGGTGGCGCAGGCTTGTAATCCCAGTACTTGGGAGGCTGAGACAGGAGGATTGCAGGTTCGAGGACAGCCTCAGCAAATACTGAAATTCTCATCAACTTAGCGAGACTCTGTTTCAAAGTAAAAATAAAATAGGACTGGGGGTGTAGCTCAGAGGTAGAAGGCCCCTGGGTTCAATCCCCAGTACCACATAAATAATAAATTAATTAATTTCTGGTATGTTAAGATGCCACATTTACTCTAATTTGTTACAACGGTCCTAGAAAATGTATACATTTGTCTTACCATATCTATGAGTAAAACTACAATATACATTTTCATATGTTTTGTGTAATTGCAAGTTTTAGAATCAGTTTCACAAATAACTAGGAGTGCACTTATAGATGATATGGTAAGATGAATGTATACAGTACCACAAAATAAGTAAATGAACAAATAAATGAGTAAACCTAGCAAGCCACAAAAGAATTGAATGCATTTGAAAATGCATATTGTTAATTGAAATAAGCCAGTCTGAAAAGACTATATATATACTATATTTTTCTAACTATATGACATTCTACAAAAGGCAAATCTATAGCAATGATAAAAAGATCAATGTATGCTGGGGTTTTGGTGGGAATGGTGTTAGAGTGGTTTTGAGTAGAAGAAGCACATGGGAAATTTAGGCCTGTGAAAATAATCTGTATGACACAAAATGGTGAATACAAATACATTAAGCATTGCTAAAAGCTATAAAACTTTAGAGAATAAAGATACAATCTTGATGTATGCAAATTAAAAACAATAGGTGGTTGGAAATTCCAGGACAGAATGCAGAATGAACCAAAAAAATCAAACCACATTAAAACTGTGTAAAGCAAATACATTGTGGTCTTCTTCCCCAAAAACCTGTGACTCCAATACAATCAAAGAAAAATATCAAACAAATCCCACTTAAGGTACCTGGTCAGTACCCCTCACAACCATCATGGTTGTCAAAACACAAGAAAATTCAGTAAATGCCATGCTGCAAGGGATGCTGAAACAGAAAAAGGATATTAGGGAAAAATAAAAGGCATATAAATAAATTATGGAATTTAAAAATAATTTATCATATCAAAATAATGCACTGATATTATCAATATTAATGTATCTAATATCAATAATACATCAAATAATATATTAAAAATTATTCTTCAGATGTGATGAATGTACCATACTACTGTGTGATGTTAATAGCAAGAATGGTTGTAGGTTTTATGTGAATTTTCTGTATTGTCTTCACAACTTCTATTCTAAATCAAAACATAAAGTAAAAATATGAGGTAGTTTAAGAAAAAAAATTGAGAACAAAGTTAAACTGGCCAGTAGATTTGAATACTGATCAAAGTGGCTTGTTGAAGGTAAGAGCAAACTAGCCTAGATAGAGTTTGGGGGGGAGTACATTAGAAGGATGTGAGCACAAATATTTACAAGTAAAACATCTATAACTCAAGAAATGTGTTATCTGTCCGTATCCGTATTTAGAAAGCTTGAGTGATCCCAGGGGCTATCAATCTGTGGAGGTCAATTAATGGCACTTCCCTCAGGAGCAAGACTTTTCTTGAGAGGAACTCTTGAATGCTATATTTCTAACTTTCCCACAATTTAAACATAAATATATCTAAGAAATAAGTAAAAACTATTAAGTTCTAAAATAAATTTCTCATTGCTCTAAAAAATGGAGCACAAAATATTATTATAACATCCCAAAGAATGATCTGTTTTTGGAACCACTGTGTATTGCTTTTCTTATTAATTTTTCTAGGTCTGTCAATCACATGATTTTTCACACTCATTCTATCGTGCCAATAGAGCCTAGAATTCTCTTTCCCTTGTTCAAGATTAATTCTATTATGCAATATACATCTTCTAAGTATATTCTTTTAAGTGGTGCACCAAATTCTGGACACTGGACTTGTATCATAATATAGCTCCAAATGCCAGACTTTCTAGCAGTAGTCTCATGATACTCTTCCAGTTTTTCCATAGTGGGTATCCCTATACTGAATCATAAATTAGGATATCAGCCCTCTATTATATTCTACCATTATATGTTATTTTCTTGATAAATATATCTGTATCATTATGAGTCAAGGGTTGTATCCTTCATGTAATTTTTTCTAAAATGTAACTCTCACAGAATAAGTTTGACTAAGCATGGACAATTATGATTTAATGAAACGCTACTAAAAGTGATTTACTGCAAATTAATGTGCATTCTTGAAACTTGATAAAAGTTCATTTGGATCATCATAGATAAAATGTGCCATATTCTTTTGAATAAAAAGTAATATTGAGAATTAATGAGGTTATATATTTTATTGTTCTTTGTTTTCTTTCCTTTCTGTATGAGTAAACTAGAAACTAAAGATGACCTGTAAGTAAAACCTGCTTATGAAAACAAAAGTTGTGCCTTGTGGAATATATCAGCAGCTTGCATTAACAGTATCATAGGTGCAATTTTTTCTTTTAATTTCTAAAAGTAATGTAGATGTAAAAGGTTCAATAATTCCATTCTATCACTTTCTTTCAATTGTATTGTAGTAAATATCAATTATCTTCAACTCTCAGCCCAAAATTATAGTTTTTGGCTTTCTTTTCTCAAATAAAATTTGGTATGGAGACAAAATACAAAGGTCACAGGTTACTTTTCATATTGCTACTGTATCATATAATTGATTTTGTGATTACTGAGAACATTTAAGAAATCTTAAGTTTGGAACTTACTGCACTATGGTCATTCATTTATTTAATGATGGCGTTCTGACTCACCCCCACCTTTGTGATGACCATTAGCTTTATGGGATAAAATTGCTTTTCAACAATGAATTACTTTGTTTTCATTATAAAAAGTTTTGGACTTTTTCCCCTACATTTTTAATTACATAGAAACATTTAAAAAGTGAAACTTTTTCTACATATGTCTGAACTGATTGAATGTGATATTTCAGCATCATTTAATATGTGTGTGACCAATAATGCCATTTTCCAGCCCCTGTGATCACCTATTTTTAGAGTAAATGACTTACATTGTTCCCTCCTGCTCTTGTTTTCAAACAGCTGAAAGCGTTATTCATTTTGAGGAGCTCAGATGAGCATATATTACATTTCTATTGATGCCAGTTTCTGGATATCTTGTTGAAGAATACAAATACATATACCCAATACATAAATAAACCCTAATGAATGTACACAGTTTATTATTAATTACAGAAGTGCATTAAATTCTAATTACCCAAGTTTTATTAAAATAAAAATATATTGAGCAAAATTGTAATAGATTATGCAGCATGTCTTACTACACATTCTCACTGCTATAATCCAGAATGACTGACCCCACAAGGTAGAGGAAGGAAAATTTATTTGCTCAAAGTTTTTGGAGATTTGGAGGTTCTTTCCATGTGAGACTGGCATCTGTGGAGCTCAAGGCATGACTGACGGCATGAAGTGTGTGTAGGGGAGAGAGAGAGGGAGAGAGAGAGAGGGAGAGAGAGAGAGAGACTGCAAAGCTCTGCTCTGGCATCATGAAGGCCAGAAGCAGAGAGCAAGCAGGGGAAGGTGGAAGGATATATAATCCCCAAAGCCACACTCCCAGGTAACCAGCCTAACAATCAATCTCTGCTTTCCAAGATTGCTACCTTGTCCCTGTGAGGGCTAGGGGACCATTCTAAATCCAATTTACTACTCAGTACTTTATAGCTTTGAAATTTGTAATGGTAATCTGATTTATATAATGTTTTAATGAATTAAATTCTGTTGTTTTGCAGCATAACCTACATTTATGTTTCAAAGTTCTCATTTTGTCATGTATAAGATAATGACTTGATTCAATTGTCTATTTTTCTAAAATTATCACTTAGTGCTGGGCATGGTGACACATGCTTGTAATCCTCATACTTGGTATGTTGAGAATTGCAGGTTTGTAGCCAGTCTTAGCAACTTAGTGAGACCCTGTTTCAAAATAAAAGAATTAAATAGAGCTGGGGGTATAGCTCCAAGGTAGAATGCCTCAGGCTTCCATCCCCAGTAACACATAAACACACACACATACACACACACCCCCCCCACACACACAAATAGAAATAAAAATAAAACACAATATATAAATTATTATTTAGTTATTTAAGAGATTTGTATTTTTCTCACAGTCCAATCCATTGATCAAATATATTTGTTAACAAGAAATTTAAACATATTTGATGTTATTTAATTTAATGTTATTTATATTTTCTAACTCCAATAAAAGATATTATATTTGTATTATCAATTCTGCATTACGTTATGTGCATTCATCCATGCCACATACATAAAGTGAATAAAAAATTTGAAAAGTACACCAAAATTCTAAATGAAGTGTGTAGATACCAACTCACCTACTGACATATCTCACTTAACAATATGTTATATATAGACCAATTATTTCTCATGGTTATAGGACCTGATATGCTCATTTTGACTTGGAAATTAATTTTTAACATAATATGCAACCAAGCACATTACTGATAGTCTCTTGGAACAAAGGATTTCAGGTTAGACAAAGATGGGAAAAAAGTCATTTCCTGCCACTAATGTTTACTCATACATATGGAAGACTGGATAGTGTAGATTTTAAAATATTAGATACTTTTAGTTTTTTATATAGGAAGAAGTGAAATAATCCAGAGGAATATAACTGAACCCACCTAAAAAGTAAACCACAACGTATTGTGATATAGAATGTCAGAAGCTATAATGTAGAAAAGGGATGCCAATGGATTTCTTAATCTTTCCTAGAGAAATCTTTTTTTTTCTATGCAGGCCAGAAAGAACAGCCATTCTTTTCATATTTTAAGAGGGATTATTGTACTGTTCTTATCATCCCTCTGTGTGAAAGCACATAATCAAATCTAATGTAAAACTGAAAGCAACTCTCCTTCCTCACAAGTGAGAATAGGGTTGATTAAATGAATAAGACTTTAAAGTACAACATGAAAACTCCTGGTAAAACTTGCACTGTTTTAATTTTGTATTCAGAATTTCAGAACCTCTAATACTGGATTCCATGCTATTTTAAACTTGTCAGCACTGCAGTTATTCTGATGAAATTACAATAAATGTCAGCGAAGGAGAATTTTAATAAGTAAAATAGTTTCTGAGTTAAGCATATTTCCATCCCCTCCAGAATTTACCACCTGCTCAAGCAGCACATTACTCTGTCTTAGAATAAAGAATAGTCATATTTCTCCAAAAGTAACAGGCCAGTACAGTATCAGACTTGCTTAAAGCACTGGGTTAGCATTTGCCTGAGATCAACAAAGCTTAATTCAGTGAATAGAGTACAAACGAGTGGATCGCGTGCTTTGGGAATATGCTGATCATATTAATGATAGACATCTCTGATTTTGATATTCTATAATTCTTCCTAATAACCACTTGCTCTCTTCATTGAATCTAAACAAGGAGAACATTTGTGTTAATGAGAAAAGATACACAATTTAAGTAGGTACTCATTTGTCAAAACCCATCAGGCCTTAGTATGAATATTTAAAGTGGGTGGAAAAGTTACTGATTATCAGAAAGTATTTAGAATATTTGGGAGACTAAACATAAGGATTTGACAATTTCTCATGCCCTTTTAGCTTCCATTTACCACTAATGTTTAAGATGAAGGCTGATGTTTTTGTTTTATTTTGTTTTTGTTTTATTTTATTTTTGAGGAGGGGTGCTAGGGATTGAACTCAGGGGTGCTCTCCACCAAGCTACATCCAAAGTTCTTTGTATTTTGAGACAGGCTCTTGCTAAATTGTCAATGCTGGCCTCAAACTTTGACTCTCCTGTCTCTGCCTGAGATTACAGGCCTGTGCCACTATGAGTGGTTTAAGATGAAGGCTTTTGTCTTTTTACTTATTCCTGTGTAACAACTCAACCCACAACTAACAGCTTCAACACAGCACTCTTAGTATCTTACCATTTCTGAGGGTTGGGTATTTTGAAGTGACTTAGCCTGGTGATTCTATCTCAGTGTCTCCCATGTGGTTGCTATTGAGATGTCGACTAGGGATTCAGTCAACTGAAGGCTTGGCTGGGAAATCCTTTCCTAACAGTTTTTACCAATGACTCAGAAGAGGAAGCCTCTGTTCCTCACTGGCTCATGCATACAACTGCAGTTCCACATCACTGGATCTTTCTACACAATTGCTTGAACAGCCTCATGAGGCCCCTCAGAGTGAATGATTCCTTAGAAAACAAGGTAGCCAAAGTGCCTTCAATGACCTGCTCTCAAGGTCACACCTGGTCACTTTTGTGATATTCTATTACTTACACGGCTCATCCCTGTTTGATGTGGGAGGGGATTGTATAGGAACATGAAAGAGAAGAAGTAAGATTCATTAGGATCCATAGTCACATTCAAGATTTAGCTTTAAAATAATATCACAAAAGGTTGGGGATATTCTAGAACATTGCTATTGAAAAAAAACACCCCATTAGGAAGCTGCTGAAATTCACTATTAAGTAATTTCAGAAATATCCTTTCAAAAATTCATTCTGCTTTTTCCTAATAAAAATGATTCATCAAGCCAGGAGAGTTAATTCACATTCTTTACTCTTTCTCTTTTATAATAAATATCTTATTAACTATTTCTCATATGCCTTACTCTTCTAGCATCTGAATAATTTCAACCTTTTCAGGCCCCACTCATGTCTTACTTGTTGACTATGAGAACAACATAAATTCTAAACTACTCCACAAATTTGGACCACCAATTTGGATTATACATATTTTTCACCAGTAACATAGGATTTATATTTGTGAGGTGCTATTTTTCAGAAAGAATATAATCTGGAATGGACATTTTATACTCTTATTTGTTAATTCCATATTTCATCACTCAGTATAATCCTGAACACAATGAAAGTACAAAATAATGTTTACATGATTGAATTTTCTATACAAAAGTAACTCAGTACCATCTCAGACAATGCTCTGCTCCAGAAGCTAGTCAAATTTATCTGCCCTTTGAGGGAAAGAGAGACTCTTTGGAAGAGTGATTACTGCTGCTATAGCTATTTTTATGGTTTTAGCCTGCATTATTCCAATATCTGCCATGAACTCTTGATGATTTTCTTGAAAAAATTCATTTTCTGTTGACCATTATTTGTTAGAACATTGACCATCAAGCTTGAATTTAAACTACTCTGCAGTCAGTTTTACTTTCTTGTTAAAAGCTTTCTTTTAAATTTGAACTATTATTTAAAAAAAAATCTTCCTGGGGATTTTGTCATAACTCAATTAGAACTGACAGCACATTTCAAATTCCACTTTTACTTTAACAAATTACTGTACCAAACTTCCTCCAGGCTGCACTTTGATTATTAATTAGCACACATATCATGTAGCTAAAGGAAGATAGGCTTTTTATGGCAAGAGTTTTTTTTCCTCTCAATTAAGTGTAACAACTTATTCATTTCCAGTGACTTTGAGGTTAACTTTGAAAACTAATTTTTTACTATTTATTTATATTTTCTATGGTAAAGGATATAAAGTTTTATGATTTTTATCTAAAGGTAAATATTATCTTATTAATAGTGTTTGACTCTAGAAAAAAACCTTACCTTTATTTGTTACTGCATACTCTTCATTTAATTCAGTGCTTTGTTTCTCAAATTATCAAAGTTTACAATACTCTAAATTCAGTAGCATTTTTCAAATTAGGAAAACTCATATGAGTCTTTCTAGCCATCTGCTAAAGAAGATGCATTATAAGCATTGAGTGTATAGTCCAGTATTATAGGAACTTCCTGTAATTTATCAGAAATGGATACATTCTATTATATCAGTTTGAGCTCCAAAGGATAATTATGAACTTCTTACTAGAATTACATGGCATAATTCTAAGTCTCACATATTCTTTAATGTTTTACTCTTTTTCCTGGACTTTCCCTTCCCATGACTATTCAGGAATAATCCTTTCCAAAAAATTAGTCATGCTTGCTCTCACTTTGAGACTAGAAAACAATTATTGTAAATGCTTAGCACCTTTCTAGTCTTTCAAATTGTAAAAGAAATTTCCCACCACAAGTACAGTAGTATGAACATCCAAGAATGTTCCATACAAAAGCTTGGCTAACATTTCAACCAAGAGTTCTGTTAGGTTAGATATAGAATGTCTCCTGAAGAGCTCATATATTAATATTCAGAGTTGATGTAATTAAGTCACGAGGGCTATAATCTCATCAGTGGATAAATCCATTGTAATGAATTTACTGAGTGGTAACCTAGACAGATGGGGTGTGGCTGGAAAAGGTGCGTACCTGAGGAGATGGCCTTAGGGACTGTGCTTTTGTCTTTTTTGTCTTTGAATTATCTTGCTTGACCTTTGATTCTGGTTTCCATGATGTGAGAACAAAGCCCTTGCTCTCTCCCTCTTTCTGCTTCCTGCCATCATGCCTTGAGATCTACAGACCCCAGCCTTGCATGGACTGAACCCTGAAATCCCCCAAAGCTGTGAGCAAGTAAATCCTTCCTCTAAATTGTGAGGTCAGTTGTTTTGGATAACAGCAGTGAAAATGTTGACATAGACAAATTCCATTTTAAGTCTAAACTTTCCCAAGAAGATTGGATTATGATAGACACCAACGTTAACCACATCATAGACATGTATTTAGAACTCTTTGCCAGTCTCTGCAGGATCAAGTCTGCAGGTCTCATTTCTTTTATTTTATACCTTGATTTTTATATCAGAGGACTCATCACTCTGTGGAGCAATTGCAGTTTACCCTCATGTGTTTACAGATATACGAGTTTCAGAAGAAAGATAAAGAGGCCTTTGTTCTTCTCCTCTAGAAGGACATCTTGACTCCTCATTAATAAGTGTTCACCCTGCTACTCAGCAATCTTTACACATGGGAATGTGTTTTTAATACAGAAGAAAAAAAAGTGTTCTTCCTCAGTGGACAAATTGATGCAGATTTGAAAACATACATATGGATATGTATTTATAATAGTATATTTATGTATATGTATAATTATAATTTTATAATTATATAAATTATCCTATGCTGTATTAAAAATTCTAGGCACAAACTGAAAACATAGATTAAATACAACTACCAAAGGGATAACTTAAGGAAGTAGATAAAAGCAAGAGCTTGATTTTTCCCATTATGTATTAAAAGCATCCTGTTGGATACAAACACTATATTTACTGATAGAAATAAAAATAATGACAAAGAAACAACTTCTATAACTGTGTTTTAAGAGATAAAAGTAATGTCTTATGGTCTCTCCTAGAACTTGAAATAGGATCATGTTGAATCATGCTCCCTGTAAAATGGTAAAACATTAAATCAAGTACCTATAAGAACAAATTATCCTGTATTTTAGCTCTGCTGCCATTAGGTTATCTTCCCATGCCTCTGCTATGAATTTATTGACACACAGAAACCTGTTCCTTTTGCTATCATGGATTTCACATCATTTTGCTTCAGGGGGTTGCTCACTGATGCCATTTTCAATTTGCAATCTAGAGTTAGGCTTAATGCACCACTTGAAATACAGCAGATTTTCATCTATAAGTGTGTCTCCTGTATAACAAAATCTAAAACCCTATGTTTGGCTCTCAGGTATCACAAGCAAAACACAACTTTTGGGTTATTTCAGCATTTCAAGCAACATACTTAAAATACACTAATAGTATCTCTCAGTAGGCAGACTACTGCCTCCCTATATTTTTATGAGCCAAATATTTACAGTTAAACTAGCAAATTTAATGATTACTGAACATCTTGGTATCTACAATATTTTATTTGTCTTAGGAGATGAAGAATTGAATAAGTCATAGGATAATACTTAATGAGATGATGTAATTAAAACATGTATTTAAAAAGCAATGGAAAATAACATAAAATAAATTATGAGAAGTGTTATAAATTATTTACTGATAACATCACAAATTGAACAGACTGGTAAATATAACAACATGGATAGACTTTAAAGAGAAAGGACACCTAAGAACTTGTATAGCTAATTTCTTCTGTCATCATAGATTTGTATTGCCTATTCTAAAATTTTATATAATTAGAATCAGATAGTTTGTATTATCTTGTGTTGTCCATCTATTGATGGACACCTAGTTGGTTCCATAATTTGGCTATTATGAATTGTGCTGCTATAAACATGGATATGTGTGTATTACTATAATATTCTGATTTCAGTCCCTTTGGAAATATACCCAGGAGTGGTATAACTGGATCCTATGGTGGATCTATTTTCCCAGTGTGCTGAGGAATCACCACACTGATTTCCATAGCAGCTGCACTAATTTGCAATCCCACCAACAGTGTATAAAAATCCCTATTTCCCCACATCCTCACCAGCATTTATTGTTGTTTGACTTCTTGATGATTGTCATTCTAATTGTGGTTAGATGGAATCTCAGTATAGTTTTAATTTGCATCTCCCTGAGTGCTAATGATGTTAATCATTTTTTTCATATATTTATTGGCCATTTGTATTTCTTCTTTTGTGAAGTGTCTATTTAGTTCAATTGCTCATTTCTTGATAGGGTTATTATATATCATTGTGGTTCTGAATTTTTATTTCTCATAACTAATAATGTTGCTCAAATTTTTCATGTGCTTATTGGCTGTTTTGAGTGTATACTTGTTCAAGATATTCTTGCATAGGTTTTGCACAAGATAATAGTATTAGCAGAATGAGGGTAAAAACAAGAAACAGAAATACTGGAAATTTTCACTGTGATGTATAGCCAAAACCAAATCTTTGTTGTACACTTTTGAACTTAAACTGTGCTCTTGGCTTATCCAATCATTGGGGTAACTGTAGTATCTGTAATTTAAATCTCTATTTAATGCACATTTTAATACCCACTGCACCATTGAATGATAAAGATTCTTTTAATTTCAGTAGTTTAATCATATTTTCTATTAAATCAATATTTAAACAATTATTTGATTTTATTTCTGCAATGCTCGTACAATTATATTTTATATGCAATTTAACATAAATTCTCTAATTCCAATTCAATGAATCAGTCTTTTAATGCTTTGTCATGATTATATATTTGAATTAAAATTTCTTTGATTATATTTAATACAAGGTTAATCAGTAAAATTTCTCTAACTATATTCATTTCATAATATCCAATATTGCATGAAAATTAATAAGTTAGTACATTGCACATATACTGTTAGTCATTCTTTAAGCTGAAATTTGATGTTTTAATCTTTCATGGTTTCCAAAATCTTTTGTTTTAGGATCTTAAAATGTCAAATGAAGAAAGTGCCCAGGAAATGTTTTCTGTATGTAGCAAAGATTTTGGTTACATGCAAATAATGCTATCAATCATATTTGTACCTATGTTGACCTAGCTGTTGTGGGAATATGATACCAAGAAGCAGAAATGGGAAACAGTGGAGAATAGGGAGGCTGTTAATTGTCAAGTCTAGTTATCCTTAGTTACATCTTAGTTACATCTGCACTCAGTTCTCAATATGAGTCAGGAGTTTTCCATTTTGCCTAAAATTTGTTGTGTTTTCTATTTAAATTATGGATTTGACAGTCATATGTAGACTACTTCTCATGTTCCAGGCACTGATCCATCTGTTTATAATTATTAGCCTAAAACAAACCAATTATGTACAAACTATTGTTAGATGGCTGGTCAGAGCAAAAGAAATTCCATTTTGTGAAGGCTTTCAATTTAGTGGAAAAGTCCCCATATCTTGCTTACTGGAACTCCCCCATATATTGCTTGGCACAAGCCACAAGGGACCTTTATTTATTTTTTATACTTCTATTGGTGCATTCTAGTCTCACATCATAATGTAGTTCATAGTGATAGTGACATACATGCACACAACACTTAGTGAGTTTTCCCTCAGCTCCCTCCCCTCTTCCCCCTTCCCCATATAAGATATTGAGTTTGGCACTTGCCTTCTCACATATGTACATAATGTCAATGGAAGTGCTTCCTTCATTAAATTTCCCCATACACACACCTCCAAAATACACATCCCTCACTCCACTGGAGTTTCTCCTCCATTATCTGAAGTACCTCTGGTATTCAGATTACTCCCTAACTTTTGCATATGAGAGAAAAAATATGACCCTTCACTTTCTGTGACTGGCTAATCTCACTTAACAAAATGTTCTCCTGTTCTATCGATTTGTTTGCAAATTATATAATTTTGTTCTTCTTGATTGCTGAGTAGAATTCCATTGTGTGGATATCCCATAATTTTGTAATCCATTCAACTGTTAATGGGCACCTAGGCTGGTTCCATAATTTGGCTATTATGAATTGTGCTGCTACAAACATGGATATGCATGTATTACTCTAATATTATTATTTCAGTCCCTTTGGAAAGATACTTAGGAGTGGTATAGTTGGATCATATGGTGGATCCATTTCCAATTTGCTGAAGAATCTCCACACTGATCTCTATAGTGGCTGCACTAATTTTCAATCCCACCAACAGTATAGAAGAGTTCATATTTCCCCACATCCTGGCCAGCATTTATTGTTATTTGACTTCTTGATGATCGCCATTCTAATTGTGGTTAGATGGAATCTCAGTGTAGTTTTAATTTGCATCTCCCTGATTGCTAATGATGTTGAACATTTTTGTCATGTATTTGTTGGCCATTTGTATCTCTTCTTTTGCAAAGTGGCTATTTAGCTCAATTGCCCCTTTATTGATTTTTTTTATTGTTAAGTTTTTTTTTTAAGAACTTGTATATTCTAGATATTAAGCCTCTATCAGAGGAGTATCTGGCAAAGATCTCCCATTCTGTAGGCTCTCTAGATATTTGGTGATTTCTTTTGATAAGCAGAAACTTTTCATTCATGTTAAAAACACTGCAGAAAACCAGAATAGGAATGACTTACCTCAATATCCTGAAGGCAATATACAATAAACCCAAAGCCAATGTCTTATTGAATGGGGAAAAACTGAGAATTTCCTTTAAAATCAGGAACAAGACAAGGATGCCCACTATCACCACTCCTTTTTAATATAGTACTCAAAACTCTAGAGTAATAAGGCAAGAGAATGAAATCAAAGTAATACAAATAGGAAAAGAAAAAAATGAAATCATCTGTATTTGCAGATGACATGATCTTATACTTAGAAGACCCCCCAAAAAACTCAACCAATAGACCTCTGGGGCTGATTAACAAGTTCAGCAAAGTAGCAAGATGCAAAATGAATCTCTTAAAAATTTATTAGCTTTTCTATATGTCAACTATGAATCCACTGAAAAAGAAATCCAGAAAATAATTCCATTCACAATAACCTCTAAAACAATAAAATACCTTGGAATAAATATAACCAAGAAGGTCAAAGACATTGACAAGAAAAATTATAAAACATTGCAGAAATTGGAGAAGATCTTAGAAGATGGAAAGATCTCCCATGCTCTGGGATAGGCTATTATCAAAATGACCATTCTACCACAAAGGACCTTAAGATAACTACTTTCCCATCTCAAGGACCCCCACTTTACTGCCTTAAGAACTACCCACCACAATTTGAATTTCTCCTCTAATTAACCTATATAAACTCTCAGCCTGTAAGTGGACATGGGCTCCACCCTCCACAGGTTATATCTAAATAAAGCCTGTTCTGACATGTAACTATTTCTCCCTTTCCTCCCCTGATTATTTCAACTATTAATATTTCAACTTTATAGATAAGGAAACTAAATTTCAGAATGTTTAAGTATTCAGCCTTTTACAGTTATCTGGCATTAATAAACAAACCATCCAAACCTGAAAAGACAAATATTTACCTATTTATTTTATTTTTGATAATTTTATGGGTCGGGCTTTTGTATGGGTTCAATGGAAGTTCTGTATGTATGTATATATGTATTTACCTTCTATAGCACCACTTTTCTGAAGTATAAATCTACTATGGAATTATTAAATCTAGCTAGATAACATATATTGCCATACATAGTTATTTTTTGTGTTGAGGACATTTTGTATCTACTGTCTTAGCACATTTCAAGAATATAATATATTGCTAATTATAGTCACCATATTGTATAATGGGATAGTATTCAGCCATGAAAATGAATAGGCATTTTCTTTATGTTGATGTTTTTTTAAGAACCTAGGGAGAACACTTAGAGATTAGTATAAGTGCCTATAATGTCAGCAATCAGTTTGGATATTTTTAATGAGGATGTTTTTTTCAAAACACCATGGGATTCCTAAACTAGTAATAATAATCTTGGTGAAAATTTTTATAACTAATAAATAGCTATGTCATTTAATATTAATATATTATTAACACGCTAATGGAGATACCATGTTTAGATTTATACAAATTTTCAAATGCATTGTAGTGCTCACAATATTCTAGTACATTCACATTTTCATGTTGTTAATATTTTATGATTATTGCATTTTATTTTGAAAAGGCTAATTGCCCTTTTCTTGGCTGGAAGGAGTAGGAAATCAGTGAGGAGTATTTTTAATGGTGTTGGACAACATCTAGGAGGAAGGCAAAGCTTGTGAATGCCAAGGCTCTGCTTTCTCATTTCCCTCCTGATAAAAATAAAATATGTTTCCTTTTTACACTTATATAAAATCCACTCAATGGTGTTTGGTTCTTCTAATTAGAAATGGTGACTAAAATTACCATGGAAAAGAGAAATAATACCTATATTATAGCTTTATTGTATTTCTTAAACTTTTATGGGTGCATTATGGTCTTATTAGTTCATAGTGATAGTGACATACATGCTTTCAGATTTTGTAAATGATAGCAATTGCATCATTTGGTATAGAAAAATAATTTTAGGTAAACAAAGAATTCTCATTCATTGAGAATTTTTAAAAACTTGATGGAGGCTGAAAATTCCAAGATCAAAGTGCTGGCTGATTCAGGTTTCAGGGAAGGAATCTTCCTTGTTGGCAGATGCATATTTTCTCATTGTATCCTCACATCCCCTCCTGTCTCCTCTTACCAGGGCACTATTCCCTGCATTAGGGCTTTATCCCACAACCTAATATCTCTTAAAGACCCCACCTTCATATTGGGGATCAGGAATTCAACAAATGAATCTGTGGGAGACATAAACATTCAGTACATGGCAGTGTCAATGTGTTGGTAACAGGGTATTGATAAAATCCCAGATTTATATTAACATTTCATCGTGTATTTTTTTTCCTGAGAAGAGGATCTATATTCTCAGAGTTGAGTGTAGTTACACTGAAATAATGATTTAGATTACTCTAAGGAGGTGTTGTTCTTCTTTTAAGATGCTTCCTCATCACAGAACTATAACTTTGGCTTCATAATAGTGGGGAGATAATTCTTTGCTTATTATTCTGAATTACCTATTTCTGTTTGAAGTGCTCCTACTAACAAATACCTCTGCTTTTCTTTTTCTGCTTTTATCTGCTTTGGTTTTGCTTTTAATTCAAATTTTGGTGCTAAGATTTTTTTCCTTTATTTCATTTTAATTAATACATTTATTGGAATCACTATGTTTAAGGGATTAAGTTTTCTGTGGAATAACCAATGTATTGCTCACATCAATCCCAGGATATAAGATTCTGTTGGGATCCCTACTTTATAAATGAGGCAGTTGAAAAACTGAAAACATTTGAACCAAGGCAGCCTGACTTCAGATTCTTCCACTAAACTTATTGCTTCTCTGATATATCTTAGCACCATAGTGCTACTAATTACATTAACAACGATAACTCTTTTTTCCAGATAAGGTTCAGTAATCAATGAATTTACTACAAGTAAGTCTGAATAAAATAGCTGAAGAGACTTCAATTTATGTTTAAGTTACTAAATAATTTTAAGTATGAAGATAAACAACTCATATAAAAACTATTTTTGTGGTACTGGGGATTAAACCCAGGGACATTCTACCTCCAAGCTACACCCCCAACTCTATTTTATTTATTTTTTATTTTGAAACTAGGTCTCACTTGGTTGATGAGAGTCTCACTACTTGCTTAGGCTGTCCTTGAACCTGTGATCCTCTTGTCTCAGCCTCCCAAGTACTGGGAATAAAAGAGTGCACCACCATGCCCAGCTTAAAAACTATTTTGATGCTGAGAAATACTTTGACTATTCTGGGTTTTTTGTTGTTCCAAATGAATTTAAGGAAAAAGTTTTCTATGTCAGTGAAAAATGACTTTGGTAATTTAATGGGTATTACATTGAATCTGTAGGTCACTTTTGGAAGAATGGCCATTTTGATGATATTTATTCTGCCTACCCAAAAGCATGGAAGATCTTTCCATTTTCTAAGATCTTCTTCAATTCCCTTTTTCAATGTTTTATAATTTTCCTTGTAGAGGTCTTTTACCTCCTTGGTTAGGTTTATTCCCAGGTATTTTATTGTTTTGAGGGATATCATGAGTGGAAATGTTTTCTGGGTTTCTTTATCAGTGGATTCATAGTTGGTGTACAGAAAAGCTTCTGAGTTTTTAAGATTGATTTTGTATCCAGACGCTTTGCTGAACTTGTTGATCAGTTCTATAAGCCTTTTGGTTGAGTTTGTTGGGTCTTCTAAGTATAATATCATGGCATCTGCAAATAGAGATAATTTCAGTTCTTCTTTTCCTATTTGCATTCCTTTTATTTCCTTCTCTTGCCTTATTGCTCTGGCTAGAGTCTCAAGTACTATATTAAAAAGGAGTGGTGATAGTAGACAGCCTTGTCTTGTTCCTGTTTTTAAAGGGAACCCTTGAAGTTTTTCCCCACTCAATATGATATTGGCTGTGGGCCTATTGTATATTGCCTTTATGATGTTGAGGTATGTTCCTTCTATTCCAATTCTCTGCAGTGCTTTTATCATGAATGGATGCTGGATTTTGTCAAATGCTTTTTCAGCATCTATTGAAATGATCATGTGATTTTTGTCTTTAGTTCTATTTATGTGGTGGATTACATGGATTGTTTTTTGTATGTTGAACCAGCCTTGCATCCCTGGAATGAACCCTACTTGATCATAGTGTATAATTTTCTAGATGTGGGTTTGAATGCATGTTGCTAGTATTTTCTTTAGAAGTTTTGCATCTAAGTTCATCAGTGATATAGGCCTGTAGTTTTCTTTTCTTGAGTTGTCTTTATTTGGTTTTGGTAATAATGTGATGTTGGCTTCATAGAATGTATTTGAGAGAGTTCTGTCTCTTTCTATTTCATGGAATAAATTGAGGAATATTGGGATTAGCTCTTCTACAAAGGTTTTATAAAATTCACCTAGGAAACCATCAGGTCCTGGGCTTTTCCTTGATGGTAAGCTCTTTATTGCTGTTTCAATCTCTTTGATTGTTATTGGTCAGTTTATTTTTTCTATATCTTCTTGATTCAGTTTGGGAAGGTTGTATGTGTCTAGAAATTTGTCAATTTCTTCTAGGTTTTCCATTTTATTGAAGTCTAACTTTTCAAAGTAGTTTCTGATAATCCCCTGGATTTCCATGCTGTTGGTGGTAATATCTCCTTTTTCATCTCTTATTTTAGTAATTTGAGTTGATTATTTTTCTTTTGGTTAGGTTGGTTAATGGTTTATCTATCTTGTTTATTTTTTCAATAAACCAGCTTTTGGTTTTGTTGATTTTTTGTATTGTTTTTTTATTCTCTACTTCATTGATTTCTGCTCTAATTTTAATAATTTCCTGTCTTCTACTGGCTTTGGAATTACTGTTCCTGCTTTTCAAGGGTTTTGAGGTGTGTCATTAGGTTATTTATTTGGTGCTTTTCTGTTCTTTTTATGTGAGCACTCAGTACTATAAATTTTACTCTTAATACTGCTTTCAAAGTGTCCCAGAGATGTTGATAATTTGTTTCTCTATTTTCATTTGTTTCTAGGAATTTCTTAATTTCTCCCCTTATTTCTTCTATGACCCATTCTTCATTCAGCAGTGTGGTGTTCAGTCTCCACGTGTTTATGAGATTTCTCTCTGTCTTCTTACAGTGATTTCTAGTTTCATTCCATTATGGTCTGAAAATAAATAGGGGATTATATCACATTTTTTAATTTACTAGTACTTGTTTTGTGGTCTAGGATATGGTCTATTTTAGAGAAGGTTCCATGAACAGCTGAAAAAAATGAATTCAGCTGTAGTTGGGTGGAATATTCTGTACATGTCTAGTAGGTTCATTTGGTTTATGTTGTTCCTTAGGACTGAGACATCTTTACTGACCTTTTGTCTTTAAGATTGATCAAGTGTTATGAGAGGAGTGTTGAAGTCTCCCACTATTATTGTATTATGATCTATGTGTGACTTAATGTCTCGAAGAGTTTGTTTTATGAAAGTAGTTGCACCTAGTTTGGTGAATAAATGTTGACTATTGTTATGTCCTCTTGTTGGATTGTTCCTTTTACCAGTTATGACCTTCTTTGTCTTTTCTGATAAGTTTAGGCTTCAAGTCTAATTTGTCTGATATCATAGTTGCTACTCCTAGTTGTTTTTGCATTCCACTAGCATGGATTATCTTGCTCCAGCCCTTTTCCTTTAGTTTGTGAGTGTCTTTATTTGTAAGGTGTGTTTCTTGTAGGCAGCATATAAATGAACATTTTGGATCCATTTTGACACCTTATGTCTTTTTTTTTTGGCAGTACTGGGGATTGAACCCAGGGGTATTCTACCTCTGAGCTACACCCCCAGCCCTATTTTTATTCTTTATTTTGAAACAAGGGTCTCACTAAGTTGTGGAGGGCCTCACTAAGTAGCTGAGGCTGGCCACAAACCTGGATCCTCCTGTCTCAGCCTCCCAAGTACTGGGATTACAAGAATGCACCACCATGCCCAACACCTTATATCTTTTGATTAGAGAACTGAGTCCATTAATATTCAGCGTGGTTATTGAGAGATGATTCTTAATTCCTAACATTTTGAGCTTTAACTTCTGTTAGAGATAGTTTTTTTTTCTTTGCTTAGTTGGTTGTTTGATGGAAATTATTGTTTGGTTCTGACATTTATTCATTATCTTTTTTTTTATAATTAATCTCTTTAATTATTCTCTCTAATGCTGGTTTGGCAGACATAAATTCTTTCAGCTTCTGTTTGTCATGGAAGGTTTTTATTTCCCCATCAAATTTGGTAGATATCTTTGCTGGGTAGAGAAATCTTGGCTGGAAGTTGTTTTCTTTCAGAGTTTGCAATATGTCGCTCCAGGTTCTCCTGGCTTTCATGACATGTTTTAGAAAGTGAGAAGTGATTATTATTGGCTTGCCTCTGAATGTTACTTGGTCTTTTACTTTTACTCTCATTGCCTTTAAGATTCTCTCCTTGGCCTCTACATTGGTCAATTTGACTATTATGTGGCGTGATGAACCTTTTCTCTGATCTTGTCTATTGGGAATTCTGTATGTTTCTTGTACCTGTGTGTCGACCTCTTTTTCTATATTTGGAAAATTTTCTAATATTACTTCTCTGAAAAGATTATTGATTCCTTTGGTTTCAGCTTCTATTCCCTCTTCTATACCTATTATTCTTAGGTTTGCTTTTTTTCAAATTGGTCGAGATCTCTTCAATGTCCAATTCAAAACAATAGAATTGTTTTTTCTATATTATATACTATGTGTTCTATGCAGTCACAATACCTGACTTCAAACTATACTACAAAGCCATAGTAATAAAAACAGCATGGTATTGGCACAAAAGCAGACAAATAGACCAATGGAACAGAATAGAAGACTCCAAAATAAATCTACACACATACAGCCAATTGATTTTTGACAAAGGGGCTAAAAACATCCACTGGAAAAAAAGATAGCCTCTTCAACAAATGGTGCTGGCAAAACTGGCTAACCATATGCAGAGAAATAGAAATAAACCCCCCTTTCTCACCTTGTCCAAGAGTCAATTCAAGATGGATCAAAGACCTAGAAATCAGAATAGAGACCTTGCAGCTACTTGAAGAGGGCATAGGCCCAACACTTCAACACATAGGCACAGGTAAAGACTTCCTCAACAAGACCCCAAAGGCACAGGAAATTAAAATGAGGATCAATACATGGAATTGCATAAAACTGAAGAGCTAGGTTCTTGTGAAAGGTGAGAAGGTGGGTTTATTTCCATTTTTCTGCATATGGTTAGCCAGTTTTGCCAGCACCATTTGTTGAAGAGGCTATCTTTTTTCCAGTGGATATTTTTAGCCCCTTTGTCAAAAATCAATTGGCTGTAGGTATGTGGCTTTGTTTCAGTGTCTCCTATTCTGCTCCATTGGTTTGTTTCTGCTTTTGTGCCAGTACCATGCTGTTTTTAATTACTATGGCTTTGTAGTATAGTTTGAAGTCAGGTATTGTGATGCCTCCTGCATGGTTCTTGTTGCTGAGAACTAATTTGGCTATTTTGGTTTTTTTGTTGTTCCAAATGAATTTAAGGACAAATTTTTCTATGTCAGTGAAGAATGACTTTGGTAGTTTAATGGGTGATCTTCTTCAATTTCTTTTTTTAATGCTTTATAGTTTTCCTTGTAGAGGTCTTTTACCTCCTTGGTTAGGTTTATTCCCAAGTATTTTGTTGTTTTGGGGGATATCGTGAGTGGAAATGTCTTCTGGATTTCTTTATCAGTGGATTCATAGTTGGTGTACAGAAAAGCTTCTGAGTTTTTAAGATTGATTTTGTATCCATACGCTTTGCTGAACTTGTTGATCAGTTCTATAAGCCTTTTGGTTGAGTTTGTTAGGTCTTCTAAGTATAATATCATGGCATCTGCAAATAGAGATAATTTCAGTTCTTCTTTTCCTATTTGCACTCCTTTTATTTCCTTCTCTTACCTTATTGCTCTGGCTAGAGTCTCAAGTACTATATTGAAAAGGAGTGGTGATAGTAGACAGCCTTGTCTTGTTCCTGTTTTTAAAGGGAACCCTCGAAGTTTTTCCCCACTCAATATGATATTGGCTGTGGGCCTATTGTATATTGCCTTTATGATGTTGAGGTATGTTCCTTCTATTCCAATTCTCTGCAGTGTTCTTATCATGAATGGGTGCTGGATTTTGTCAAATGCTTTTTCAGCATCTGTTGAAATGTTCATGTGATTTTTTGTCTTTAGTTCTGTTTATGTGGTGGATTACATGGATTGTTTTTCGTATGTTGAACCAGCCTTGCATCCGTGGGATGAACCCGACTTGGTGACGGTTTATAATTTTCTCGAGGTGGTTTTGAATGTGTGTTGCTAGTATTTTGTTTAGAAGTTTTGCGTCTAAGTTCATCAATGATATGGGCCTGTAGTTTTCTTTCCTTGAGCTGTCTCTATTTGGTTTTGGTATTAATGTGATATTGGCTTCATAGAATGTATTTGAGAGAGTTCAATTTCTTTCTATTTCATGGAATAAATTGAGAAATATTGGGATTAGCTCTTCTTTAAAGGTTTTATAGAAGTCACCTGGGACCTGGGCTTTTCTTTGATGGTAAGCTCTTTATTGCTACTTCAATCTCTTTGATTGTTATTCATTGGTTTAATTTTTCTATATCTACTTGATTCAATTTTGGAGGGTTGCATGTGTCTAAAAATTTGTCAATTTCTTCAAGGTTTTCCATTCTGTTTGAGTATATCTTTTCAAAGTAGTTTCTAATAATCCTCTGTATTTCCACACTGTCAGTCATGATACCTCCTTCTTCAGCTCTTATTTTGGTAATTTGGGTTGATTCTCTTTTTCTTTTGGTTAGGTTGGCTAGTGGTTTCTCTATCTTGTGTATTTTTTTGAGAAACCAGCTTTTGGTTTTGTTGATTTTTTGTATTGTTTTTTTTATTTTCCACTTCATTGATTTCTTCTCTAATTTTAATAATTTCCTGTCTTCTACTGGCTTTGGGGTTAGACTGTTCCTGCTTTTCAAGGGTTTTGAGGTGTTTCATTAGGTTGTTTATTTGGTGCTTTTCAGATCTACTTATGTGAGTACTCAGTGCTATGAATTTTCCTCTTAATACTGCTTTCAATGTGTCCCAGAGATTTTGATATGTTGTTTCCCCATTTTCATTTGTTTCTAGGAATTTCCTTATTTCCTCCCTTATTTTCTCTTTGACCCATTCTTCATTCAGCAGTGTGGTATTCAGTCTCCACATGTTTATGAGATTTCTCTGTGTCTTCTTATAGTTGATATCTAGTTTCATTCCATTATGGTCTGAAAATACGCAGGGGATTATGTCACATTTCTTGAATTTGCTAGTACTTGCTCTGTAGCCTAGGAGAGACCTTGCAGCTACTTGAAGAGGG